>UELU01145949.1:0-10043 GCA_900490025.1 Megastigmus dorsalis
CTTGGGGCAACCTCTGTATGTTGCGCGGTGGGGACCCTTGCAATTAGCGCAGGTGGGTGATTTATTGGAATTGTCCTTGTGGGGACAGGAGGGCGTTGCATGGTTTTTGATGCAAAAAGCGCATACCCATGCTAGGTGGCAATAGTTTGCTGTATGGTGAAATTTTAGACAGCGTTTACACTGAGGGATAATTGAAGATTTGCGCTTTAGTTCAACGCTGATTTTAAGGCCAAATAAGGAAGATAGATTAAAAATGTTATTAGCAGAGGGCGAGTTTGGGTCGAGGTGAACTACCACTAGTGGCCAGATACGGTCTCCTTTTCGCATACGGTGAACGCGGCGGACTGCGGGGAATTGACTTTGTAGGTCCTGGAGAATATCAGCTTCAGAATAGGATTCATGAACTCCTCGTAGAATAACCGCTAAATCCTTATCCTCCGAGAGTTGATGCGTGTTGTATTGGACTTTGGAATCGTCCAGGATTTTGGTTATGTGGCGGAAGCCATTGACATTTTCAGGATAAAGAAGAACGCAATTAGAGCCATTTTTGCGCTACGGAGGGGGATATCTTTTTCAGCAAAGATGTCGCGGAGTTTGGGCCAGGCTTCCTTCTGGCACTTTCGAATAGGAGGGGGACGCTTTGAAGGGGGGGTTTCATTATCCGATGACTGGGAGGAGTTAGAGGGGCTCGATGAACCCGGTGAGTTGGAGGAATCTGAAAGAGAGGCTTTACGCGGCCGTTTGGAGGGATGGGAGAGGGGGGCCTTAAGGCCCTGCCCCTATTTTAATAACTTTTAAGCGTTATCTTTAATATTAGAGTATACGTTTGATTTTATGCATCGAGTCAATGTTTATTTCGATAATTTTTTAAATAAAGTAGAGATAAATAATTTAATTAAAAAATTTTCTTTATTCATACTTAATATTTTGCATTCAATTGTACATTAACGTCTTTGACTCTTCGCTCAAGGATCCAACGTTTCATGGCATCGACGTGCATAGACGCGCAACTCAGGTCCAGACCTGCATTCGTACCGGCAGGTCTTTTTGCAGGGATCTGCTGCTGAGTCAGAATGAATCTTTTCTTTTTTTTGCCAAGAAGTGTGTAGTCTGAATTGCTCTGACCGATGATGATCAGTTGATGAGGCTATTTTATACTTAATCCGAAAGGAAGTCTTCTCATTCCATTTCAGAACAGAGAGAGTAGAAAAGTTTCATTAGCTTAACGTTTTGGAGTGCACACATAGCTTTGTATGCTCCGTTGTGATTAATGCATCTAAGTCACTGATTTAGGATTATCAAATTCTGGATAACCGAATTCTGTGATATCAGATACTTTGAAATTGAAACGCTCCAACCACTTCCTTTTTTTGCCTTACCGATCACGTAGATGCTTGTCGCATCCTGTAGAGCTTCTTCAAGTATCTTTCCGATTTCAATGTATTCGTGATTGTCGGAATCTCAAGACAAACCATGATAATCAAGTTCAAGCCAGAGATTTCACGTCTGTACTTGTTAGATAATTTCTTCCAAGGAAATGGCGCTTTGAAGAGAAGCACTATAGGATCGGTATTATCGTGGATTCGAATTACAGGCAACTCTTTCAAGACGAAGTCTTGACCAGGCTTCTTGAATCCTTGCATATCCACTGCGTACTCCATTTCGAGCAATAATGAGCTCTGCTTCACTTTGAGCTTTGTTATATCACCGGCCCCCCAGTTTAGATGAGTTTCTTGACATCGCCACTTACGGCGTTGTACTCGACAATCGGATCGTGTATAATTAAGCAGTAAGTGGTGGTGCCAGCAGGAAAATTCTGCTTAGCATCGAATTCCAGACGTACGTCTACGGGAGCGTTTTGCAGTGAATCGTTTTGTTTCGAGCAATCGATAACGATGATCGGAACGCGGTTGATGTAATCGGATTATTTAAGCATTGGATCAGCATCTTTTCCATAGTATACATGTTGGAATTTTGCGTACATGTCGTGCAGAATTGCATATTGATTCTTCGCCATATCCAAATTCATGTTTCCATACGGATAATATTACTATCTATCATTGAATGTTCTCACCCCCTTTCGATTTGACTGAAATCTTAGAATTACAAATCGCGGCTTTTCCAGCTGATTAGAAGTTTTAACAGTCCATACATGTCTAGAAGAAGTTGATAGTACAGGATATTCGTACAACTCCCGCGACCGAAAACTCATCGTAATTGGTTTATTTTTTTCAATACTACGAAGCTGTCGAATCCTGTACTCATTGAGCTTTACGTAGGGCATGAGCCACTCGATTCTCAAAAGATCGATCTTGAATTCTTCAAAAACATCTTGATCAGCAATTCGAGTTGCAGTTTGCACCACGGCATTAGGATCGTGTCTAGATCTTGAGAGAATAAGCTTTTGCTTTACATTAACGATGATTTTACAATAGTCTTTAGCAAAACCGTGAATCATATTGAGAACTATGAAAACGTCAAAATAACCTGCATCGTTGGTTATTTGGTGTGTTTCTGCCACATCGATCCAACCCGCGTTCTCGATAATCAAACTCTGATTTGGATTGAGCGATGCCCAACCTTTCATGCCACTAGTCAAACTAACGTTCTTACATCTATCGATTTCCATTGCGTTTATTTCGTATCGGATTTCCTCGAAAAATGACCGACACCATTATTAACTAATTTCGTATTCTGCACTGCAGTTCCATCTGCTTTGGTTAGTCTTCCTACCACATGTATAGAACTACTCGAGGGTAAAAGATTAAATTATTGATGTTGAATTGTTATGCGTATTTCATCGCTATTGTTGAAGTTTAACGAAGTATATGGTTGATGAGTGTGAACTTCATAGTGAGACACTGATTCATCGCATGTTACATCCGACTGTATGTTTAGAATTGCTTCTATTTCGCTGTAGACAGCAAAAGATTATACACATAATTTTCCACCAGGGACGATTTTTAAGCCTAGACTTTTGAGGAACTGAACGTTCTGCCGTGTTAACGCTTTGACTCGTCGATGACGACTGATGCTCGGATGCCATGTAGATCTATTTATATACCCTTTGCCTGTTTTATAAAAGATTCCCATTATACCTTAATGTGTAACCCGATTGTGATCGTTTCCCCGCGAAAATTAATCAAATTATCGTCTTGATCGACTAGACGTATAAATTGTATGTGATTGATCCACTTTACGGTCATTGGTAGGTAAATGACTTGCGAGGGAACCTCGATAATTTTGTATCCTGGTGGTACTGCAGGAAACAATTCGTGAATCGTATGCACTCTGCGTACGTTTGTATAGGATCCAGAAGTGATATTAGACTCTACTCTAACTTTTAGAATTGCAACTGGAAGATCAGAGTTGTGTGAGATGTTTGGTTGCAGAGGGCGGGGAGTAAATCTCAGTATTCGACCAATAGAATCTTTAGGAGTGAAATCAATTTGATGACTGTACTTGATTACACTGCGAAGTGTATTGTTGTTGGGTTTTAAAGAAAAATTAATATTCTTATGCGCCAATCTTTTACGAAGATACTTATCGATATCCTCAATTTCGTAAGTACCTGTTGGGAAACTAATAATCTCCTCACCAACGTATAACTTGTTGTTACTAGTATCTATATTAGGTATTGAATTAAAAGTTAAAAGTTCTACTAAACCGAGAGCGTAGTTCTTATTTGATGAGAGTTCGATTGGAGGAAAGTATTGTGCTTCCAAGATAGATGAATTAGCCGAAAGAGTTAAAGTTAATGATTCTCCCATGACACTTCGAATTATAATGACTGAAAATTATAGTTCTGCCTCCTTATATAGCTTTCCACACAAAAATAAGAGACATAGATGACCGCATGAGTAAGAACCAAACTCTTGATATCTCTCACAATTATATTTAACCTCATCAACTTTAAGATACGATATCAAACCCAAAGGTGTTCTAAGGTCACCAAAACTATCGAGGTAAACAACGTTTTTACCTCGTTTACGATACGTGACCCAAAGCGTACCAGGACCACTGGCATTATCTAAATTCACAACTCCCGATTTACGATAGAGTGGACCATCAGTTGGTAATTCATTTCTCATAAATAGACCTCTGGAATTTTTAATCTTTAGAATTTTAGCATATTTAATCAAGTCAGCATCGGTAAGTGCGCGGTGAGGTAACTTTATTTCAAACTTTTATTTCTAAACTTTTTTCCGGCTTGACGTAGAGGCCAAATTCCTTGTTAAGTGGTTTGAGATATAGACCTTCGAGAACAGTCAAAGCGATCTGCAGAACGATACTGTACTGGCTCGTGAAACTTCGTTTGAAACAGCTGCTAGTGAGGACGATGAAGTGGATGATTTATCGCTAGATAAATATATTACAATGCTAAATCAGGATCAGACACAGTACATAGATAAAGTTTACGGAATACGTAAAGAGACCGAGACATTTGTCATTGGTAATACATCTATCTACTTCGAAGGTGACAAAGTCGTGGTGGACGGTGTAAAATATCCAAAAACCACTGGATTGATGGAGCTACTCATTACAAAACACCCAAATCAAAGGGAAGTGACTTCCATCGATCTCGAAAACTATCGTAAAATTCTAGAAGTATCGAGTGCTCATAAGAAAAAATTCAACAAGGATGAGACTGTTCGAGCTCATAAAAGCAATAAATTCAATAAGATTATTGGTTCAATGTTTAAGATTACCAGGAAGCCAACTACAGGAGTATTTGAAAGAAGGTAGATCTCTACCTCGATATAATATAGTTAAAAGAACAGTTAGGGCCATGGAGTACGTGTACTGGGGTGATCCGAACGAACTTGTAGACCGACTACAATTGCTCATAGCTGAGAGATCAGCAGGAAATCAAAGACATACGAATGAAATTCATTCGATAATCCAAGAGCTTCGCGAAACAAGCTATATATATTAAAGATTTGCGAGTAATGTATTCATTTAAAAAATGTGCGTTGACGTATTCGGACATAATCTTTGTCAGAGCGAAGGTACTCACGGTCCTCCTGGTATTGGCTATAAGTTCACCAACGATGGTAATTATGATGTGGAAAATAAGCGATTATGCAATGTTGCAGCTCCTCAACAGACCGAGAATGCTATTAATTTAGAAAACCTACAACGAATAGTTCATATTCAACTACATAATTTGACAGAGCTCATCTCTCAATTGAGCAGCAGACTCGATAATTTAGATAGAATAGTAGAAGAATATAGAAATTAAATAAATTTGAAAATCGATAGTCTACAGATAGAGATAGCACCAGGTATAAGAAGGGCGTCAGTTCGATAATTATTCGAAAGAAACAAGCAAGAATGAATTATCAAAGAGCAGTGCTAGTGGAAGAGCACCACAAACCCGCCAGACGCAATTATCTACGTCGAAAGTTTGACGTACGTGGCTTGGACGAGACTTGGCAAGCTGATTTGGTTGAAATGCAACCTGATGCCCGAGAGAACAAAGTTTACAGATGCATGCTTACCATCATAGATGTTTTTTTCCAAGTATGCGTAGGCTGTTCCTGTAAAGAGAAAGACTGGTAAAGATGTTGCAGCAGCTATGAAGTCCGTATTGATCAAACATCGTGTACCAAAGAATCTGCATACAGACAGAGGCAAAGAATTTAACAATAGTGACTTTCAGAATCTTATGCGAAAGTACAAGATAAATCTCTACTCAACTTATAGCAAGCTCAAGGCATCGATATGCGAACGTTTTAATCGCACGCTAAAAAATATGATGTGGAAAAAGTTTAGTCATATTACCTGAATTGATAGCAGCTTATAATAATCGAAAACATCGTACTATTGGTATGAAACTTAAAGATGTGTCGGCCGTCAACGAAGCCCAAGTATTCCAAAAATTCATTGGAGAACATAGACCAGGAAAGAGACCGAAGTTCAAAGTAGGCGACAAAGTACGTGTGAGCAGCGCTAAACAAATATTTGGAAAAGGATATAAACCTAACTGGTCAACTGAAATATTCATGATCGCACGAGTAGCAGCTACAAGTCCAAATCACGTGTCATCTTAAAGATTACAGGAATCAACTCATCTTTGGTGGCTTCTATGAGCAGGATCTATTGAAGGCTAAATATTCAGATGTATATCTTATAGAAAAAGTTCTTAAGAGAAGTGGAAATCAAATATTTGTAAAACTGCTAGGTTTTGATAAATCTCATAACAGTTGGATTGATAGAACTGATTTGTAATTATTTCTTAAACAGATATATTTAAAACAGATTTTTTTTTTAAAAATTGTATAAGAGAAAAATTGTATTCGTTAAATAACAAAAAATATTGTCTATATTATGTATGATAAAATGGTATTAGATAAATAAATATGCACACAAGTGTTTAAAATAAAAAATGGTCTTTCTTCTTTTTTTTTACAATCTTTATGAATTTAAAAATTCAACACTGTAACCACCGTTGAACTCCATGAAAAGTTAGTACTTATTCGCAGCACTTTGCATGTTGTTAAGCAGTTCCGGGTTCTTGTCGAAGGCATCCGATATTCTTTTCGGCAAGAAGATAGCAATCTCCTCGTCCAGTTCTGCAACAATTTTCAGACCAAATCTTGTATTGATTTGTTTGAGCTTCGAGACCCTGTAGGTTTTCCCGTTCTCAAGATCACACATCTTTTTGGTCGGTAGGAAACCACCACGAGCTATTTGGTTAAGGGCTGAAATATCCATCTGTAATAGAAATTTATACGAGTCAGAACATGAATGAACACGTTAACAAAATGAGATTACTAACCTATAATTATGATTCGATGTTCTTCTTGTTAGAAAATCTCGTTGGTTGAGTAAGATTATGTCATATATTTTTTGACTTCTTGGTTGATACCTCGTCAGTCGACTGAATAATGCTTCTCTTGTACGCCTGCTTATATTCGTTTCGTCCCACCACGATTTCGAAATCCGGCGGCTTGACTGCGGCGGCTGCGCAGGATGATGTAGCAGCGGCTGTTAAGACTCCTGATGACCGAATAAGACCTGGCTCCTCCAACGTGACCTTATCTAGATTCTCTTCGTGCGGTGGCTCGATTGCGCAGGATGCAGTGATCGGTAGTTTATCAGCCCCCACTCTGAGTTCTTCACATGGTGACTGAACTCCCTCTCCAGCAATGAACATCGCCATTACCTCTAACATTATTTTGGAATGACCCCATGGTAATGTGTTATTTGAGTTGATCTCTAGAAAGCGTTTATCATCGTGAGGACTAAGAGCGATCTTTGTTCCATCTTCTTCGCCTCGATGCTCTGCTCCTTCCGGCTTCTATCTTCGTGGCCTTCGATTATTGGTCGATACTAATCTAGTATCGACCTGCTCCAATTACAGGGCCTTGACCTCCTTTTCTTATCTTGATTATTGCCGAAAGCCCGTAATTAGACGCGTCACACGCAAGTACAAGTTCTTGCGTTTGATCGTAATTTACCAATACTTGAGCTGACGCTATTTGATTTTTTAGTCAGGAATACGCCTCGCTACAAACCTCGCTGAAATCGCATTTTTTTACATTTACTCGAAATCCGTTTTCTTCCAGGCGTTGTAAGACTGTATACAACGTATCGATGTGTTCTTTGTCATTTTTACCTATTACGAAAATATTGTCTAAATATACAGCGACTCGACCAGGTATGTTTTGTAGACAATTTTCTATGATTCTTTGAAATTCTCCCGGCCCTGACGCTACTCTCTCTGTTAGTTTTGTATAGCGAAAAAGACCAATATATGTAATAATCGTTAACATATCTCGTGATTCTGGATGTATAGGTATTTGCATATACGCGTGCGTCAAATTAATTTGAGTAACTTTTTTCCGTCCTTGTAATTTTTCAAAAATTTTATTGATTGTTGGTAGTGGATGTCTATTTATAACTAAACCCAGGTTAACTGTTAATTTGAAGTTACAGCAGATACGTACTGTTTTATCAGATTTTATTAATGGGACGATTGGCGTTGCGAACTCTCTTACTTGTACGCGTTCAATATGACCAAGTTTATGTAAACGTTTGAATTCGTCCTCGATTTTACTTCGCTGCGACTGGAACATGTCGTATCTTACAGGCCTTGGGAATTGTGTTTTATTTTAAAAGTAATTTTATTGTACATTTATTAAAACAACCGGTACCTTCTCCAAATAGTGTAGGAAAATAGTTTGCTACTTTCTCTGCTAAGTCATCATTTGAATCTATTTCGTTTATTTTGAATAAAGGCCAGAGCCCGAAAGCATGTAACCACGCCCTTCCCAACAATGTCGCACCTACTCCTGGTAGTATCATAATATCTAATGTATACTCTTGTTTATTAAAAAGAAATTTAAAATTGCGAAACAGACCTACTGGCTTTATCTTTAAATTGTACGCGTTCATCGCAAATGGAATTTCACTGTTTCAATGCTTTGAAAATATTTACTTTTAGTTACTTCCGATGTAATAATCCAGAACGACCCCGTATCTATTTACATTTTTAAATTTTTCGAATTTATATTTACGTTTATATACATAGGCGATTGTGCTACCTCATAGCTTGTTACGCTGTTTATATTGTCAATATTACCACTCGTTATTAAGTTTTGTAATTCGTATACGTCCTCTTCGCTCGAGCTGCTACTGGACTCTCCTCCTTTCTCTTTTTGAATGTGTTGTACTTTTCCGTGTTGGCTTCGACCCGCGGCTTCCAAGTGTTCTTGACGTCTAAATTTTATCTTTATTGCAGCAGTAACAAACGATTTCATCTCGATTTGTTTTCTGCTCTCTCTTTGTTCTGGAATCTGAGTGTGTACTTTTTGATTTATCGCCCTTGTAGCGATCGCTACGAAAATTATCTTTCTTTACGTAATTCACATTGTTTTCATATCCGCTTGCTTTGTTTATTTTGCTAGTAGATGCTGCATTTTTTTCGGCTTTCTCCCATGCTATTGCTATTTTTAATGCTTGGTCGTACATTAGATTACTCTCTTTAAAAAGCTGAGTTTTGGTCGCGTGATCATGTAGCCCGCATATTAGTTGGTCTCGGAGCGCTCTTTCCACCGACGTAAACTTACAATTCAACGACAGCTCTTTCAGTCTTGGTACAAAATCACTTATCCGTTCCGTCTTCGCTTGCTTTGCTCCATAAAATTTGCAGCGTTCTAACGACTCTGACGGTTTCGGACACAAATGGTCGCTTAGCAGCTTAACTATATCTTTAAACGCCTTTCAGTTGCTCCGGATGACATAAATTTCTTGCTAACTTATATGTATCGGCGCTTATCTTCGTTAGCGCAATTGCTGCTCGCTTTTTATCGTCCGTTATGTTGTTCACTAAGAAAAACAACTCCAATCTTTCGATGAATAATTCACAATCATCATTGCTGAGTTCGAATTCTAAACGTATTTTAGAATCCATTGATGCCGTTTCTTCAGTACGATTTACTTCTGTCTTTATCATTGTATTGTACACCTTTAGATAACAACAACGTACACAATTCCGCTCTCGTTAAGTTTAACACTCGACTGTCCGTTACGGCACTGTTCACTGAGTCACTGCTATCTTCATCCGACATTTGCTTGCACGTTTATCGGTCCTTTTTAACTAGTCGCCAATTGTTATGTACGAGGTGGAGGGCAACAAGTAAATAATACAGTTAATTATTATAGTAATATAATTGGTAAGTAAATAGAATTGGGAGTACAGAAGTAAATCGGAGAGCGGCCTTTCGCCTACGTGTGCTCCGGTTCACGGTCTACACAGTTCTGTGTGTTTATACTTTTGACTACTCTTCCTTAGTCTCACGCAATATACACACATACTTGCGTACCGATACATTACAGAGATAACACAGCTCCACAAAAAAAAAATTGAAAGTCCCAAAAACTTGATCATGGTACACGGAGAGAAAAATCAAGCGATTATCGCACGGCCAGTTGTTGCTATCGTAGCATATGAATTTCTTGTACTATGCTAGTGCGCAAGGCGTGCCAACACCGTATAAAATTTTACAGATCTCGCATGGCAGTACGTAGTACTATAA
>UELU01145950.1:0-10479 GCA_900490025.1 Megastigmus dorsalis
GAGGTTATGTGTTTAGTGAATATAAATTGTGTTCTCTGATTCAGCGGTCCCTAATCTATGAAAAATGACTTAAAACATTTACTACGTAGCTTTAAGTCGTGTACTGCAATCAAGTACACAAGTTTTATCCAAAAATTGACACTTTAACTCCATTTTTTCGAGGTTATACGGTTATAATAAATCTTACTCTATAGTTTACCTATATTCTGCAATCCTTAATCTTGAAGTTGCAAAAAATTCATTGTATTAGCATGTTTCTATTGCAAGTTCTACGATTTTGAAAAAAAAAGCTAGTTTTGCCCACTGTGCGGCGCTTCCTTCTATTTAGGGTCATTTTAATAGATATTTGAAAAATAGACTCTCCATGAATGGCTTCTAGCTCGGGCTCCATTAACTCCTATTCTGAATAAAAAAAGTAGTTTTGCTAATGAACAAGATTCACTTAGTGAATTTATTTTAATTTAATATTATTGTATCCAAGTCCATACAATATAATAGTATTATATCCAAGTCTAGATTTTAATTGTTAAAAAAGAAAAGATCAAATCCTTATAGGATTAGATATTCGCACGCCATTTTGTATTCATACTCGTACAGGGTACGCAACCAACACAAGCCCGTGTCACGCGTTTCACGTGTGAGAAGACAGACGAAGAACACATGCGATACCTATAGGAATACCTATAGCGCTCATCCGCTTGCCCGTCCGAGGATTTGGTCAACGCAGTAAGCGACTGTATTTTCAGCTAAACGAGTAGAGCAGGGAAGGTTAGGCGCGCTGTCCTTCCCGTTCCCCGGTGCTTCTGCCGTAGCGCGAAAGCTCCGCCCACTTTCTCCCCTGCCCCCGGTGCGGTAACGAAGGCGCGAGCTGATTGGCTGATTTTCTAAATTTTCAATTGCCAATGACTACAAAATTATGCATTTAATCGAAAAACGGAAAAGTTACGTATGTCTTACAATTTTCTCCTCTATCCGGTGGATCCTTTTGAGGGGTTGTATATATGGGTGGTTCTCTGAGAGATCGTGCGCAAAAAAATTTTTTTTTTAACCATCTTAATGTCTTCCTGAGGACCCAATGAGTGTCTCTGATTCTTTTTAGATTTTTGGGTATTTTTAAAATTGAACTGAACAGTTGCAGATAATTAATAATAATTAATCAAAACAGAAGTTACATTTTCATTAATAATCTTTGGATCGATTTATTATCAATTCAGCAAAAATGAAAAACTTTCATTATCTAAAATAGAATATTAGAATTATATCTTTATAAATTACTCCTCCTCAGTTGAATAATATCATCTCAATGTAAGTAACTGTAATAACGTATTCAGAGTTTCCATGCTGACATAAATAAAAAATGCAACTAAAACGTTGATTATTAAATAAAAAGAAATAGTTTCTTAACCCTAAAGTCAATCATGTCAAAATTAATTTTTATAATATTTTTGGAGCTATGTAGTAGACCTTCACCAAATAATCTCAATATTCATGGAGATTTTCTTAACATAATCCTTAGCAGAAGAAATATTTTAATAGAAAGAGAAAATTATATTTTGATAAACAAGTTATAAATAACCTAAAAAGTGATAAAGAAAAAATGTTAGGAAAATTGACAAAAGTAAAGCATGAATCCGGTGGCTGTTAGGGACTAGTAAATGAGAATGAGAAAGTCTGGAATGGTTAAATTGATGGTTATTGAGTGTTCTTTTATAAGAGGAGGTTATTTTTCTGCCTGATAAGAAGTTAATTTAATTAATTAATTGACTCAAATAAGTGAAATAATAGCTGATTTAGGAGTTCTTTTTTGTCCTAAAATGGTTTTTTACAAGGAAATCACTTCTTGCACCTTTCTGAGACCATATCAGCTATATTTTAGGACATATAACACTACTTTAAGGACTATTCGCTTAACCTTAGCTGTGATCGAACCCTTCGAAAAGCTGATTTTAAGGTTTAAAATGGCAACAATGATTATCAAACTTTCTCCAATGACTTTGAAACAATTTTTTTTCTGAAAATTGAGGAAATTGGCAAGAAAAATGTATTTATCACTTTATTTCTAAATTGCATTGTCTTTGAGTTATATAGGCTTGAAAATGGTCAAAAATTATAAAAATACTCATTTTTGCCATATGTATGGTGCCACAGCTCTTATTGTAGGGCTCCAAAACATCTAAAAAAAATTCAGAGACACTCATGTGATTCTGAGGAAGACATAAAGGGGAAGCCGTACTTCACAATTTGACCTACCTTACCGGTATTCTGATTATTGAATTTATGTTTGCAGGGATTATCATAATCACTTCATAATTTGACAAACGATAGGAAATAAAATATTTTTTGTGTATGTGGTCTTTGTATATCGAAACTCTACAATAAAATAAAAAATCATTCTCATGGCTAATAGTGGAATTGTAAGGTTGAGAAGAGCTGCAGAGGCTAGCAGGAGGGCTAAGTCGAACTCGTCAAGCATGTTAGCCCTCCTCCTAGATCTCTACAGCTGTTCTCCTGGCTTTCTGTGCGCAATCTAATTGCAATTCCTGTTTGTCAAATAAAAATGTGGTTGTTGGTTCAATATTACTTTTCAATGTTTTTAAACATTCTATGTAAGAACAATTCCACTATTAGTCGTGAGAATGTTTTTTTATTTTATTGTAGAGTTTCGATATATAAAGACCTCACGCACAAAATATATTTTATTTCGATGATTATTTTGTCTTTTTCAACCGCTAATTTAAATATGAATCCGACGTAAAAAAATTGATACAAGTCATATTCAATGTAAAATTGTCTGAACTTTCGATTGATATAGTCAGAATTTCGAAAAAAATACATACTAACAAAGTTATATTTGTTTATTTAACAGAAAAACACGAAATTTCAAATGGCAATTTTTCATTTTAAATTTTCAGCTCTTATACCTAATAAACCTACGCTTTTGATTTAAACAATTTAATAAATCAGTTAAATAAATCGTAGACCTAATAACCCTATGCTTTCCAGTTGATCATTCTAATATCAGATAAAAATTAATTAATTAAACCTTTAACACTTGATGATCAACTGGAAAGCATAGGGTTATTAGGTGTAAGAGATTACGGTTCAATTAATTAATTTATCTAACATTAAAATGATCAATTGGGGAGGATAAGTTTATTACGTGAGGTATAAGGGCTTAGCATTTATTTAATTTATTTTTTATCTGATTTTAAAATGATCAATTGGAGAACATAGAGTTATTAGGTGCAAAAGTCTTAACAGCAAATTTTGCCGCCATATTGGATCCACCATCTTGAATTAGTAAAAACTGATAAAGGATTCGTAATCAGTGACCAACGAACTCCTGTATACTGACTTTCATAGAAATTAAACAATTTTAGAAACTTTAAGCCGCCATATTGGATCTGCAATCTTGAATTTGTCAAATCTGATAACGGATTTGTAATCAGTGATCCGAAAAACCCCTGTATAACTATTTTGGTAAAAATTCATCATGAAAAAATTCTTTTATAGAAAAATATCGAAATATGCAAGAAAATTTCAGTTTCAGGCCGCAATATTGGATGATACCATCTTGAATTTGAAAAAGCCTATCCATGGATTTTTAAGGTTAGGTTCCATGGTCCTAAAAAAATCACAAATTATAAAAATCCAACGACGGTTTCGAGTTGAAAATTTTTTTTTTTTTGTCATTCGAAATTTCGTATTTTTTTTTTAAATAAACAAATATTGCCGTGCCTTTTATTTTTCGCTGAACCTACGACTAGCGAATAACGGTGTGGAGAGAGAGACCGAAAGACGGCGCAGCGATGGCCAGCGACGGAGAGGCACTCGGCGGGCCACCCCACTCTACTCTCCTCGCGCTCCGCTTGCTGCTGCAGCTATACGCTGATTGGCCTGATCGACTGATTTTCAATCGATGATTACTCAGTAACTACTGATCGGATTGAAAAGTTTATTAGTGATTTTTTACTTAGAATTTTTCGCTCTATCCGAATCCACCCAGTGTGATATTCTATTTGTTAATACCCTGTATACATGAGTCGTTCCAGGAATTTTTGCACTTCGCTGCACGGGGGGAGGGGGTGAGAATTTTATCGCCAATTTTCCCTAGGACGGCACATGCAAAAAATGATTCCTCACCAAATTTTTGCCCTCTGAGAGTACACGTATTTTCCTGGAATTTTTTGAATGTCTGAAAATAGGCCTTTTTAGGAATTTTTCGAAAAAATTTAGGGCATCGCCAAATCAACGGAAGGTATTTCACGGGATTCTTTTGTTTTTTTCTTCTAGTTTTAAGAAAAAAATTGTCTGCACTAAAAATACAAATTAACAAAGTTATATAACTATAATGCACAGTCGTAAATTTCGCTAATTTAATGTAATTTTCGATAGCTTGTAATACAATTTTACCGCAAAACGACTAAGAAGTTTTTTTTCGTCTTTTGAAGGGCTTTTGATCAACTACGTCGCTACGTATCGTTTTCAGTACGCAAAGTTGAATTTTACGGATAGTATGCGTAAACTAAAAGTTTATGCATATTGTGTCTAAAGTAAAAAATTTTGAAAACTTCTATTAACATGCTATATTTTGAAAACTACGCGCGTTTTCGACGCCGCTGAACAAGCGCCCTGAAGTACGCATCCTTAAGTACAGTACCGGACTAGTATCCTGCCATGCTAACGTACGATATTGCCGTTCTCTCATCCTATAGCTGTCAGTCACCGGCAGTTATCACGGTCGTTCACTCGCGAATAACGTTGTTTACCGCGAGGAATACACCTTCGAATTTGAAATTTCTCTAACACTGGCCATTACGAGTGAAATTATAGAAGAACGCGACAATTATATTCTTCCGGAGCTGTTAAAAGCTGCAGAAGAAGCAATCACAGAATCACTTCCAGAAAAATTACGTGTTATTAACGAGAAAACGTGTAATCAATTTTTTGAGTGGATGTCTCTCAAAAAACAAAAACCTTTAAAGAGAGTGTTATTGGCATATTTTCATGAGTTATCGTCACGACTTGCTGCAGTGCGAATATTTTGACCATCGTTATGACTGAACAATGCTTTATAAGCGGAAAAATATAGACATTGCCACGTATACGTCATTAAAAGCATACATTGAAACTAAGAACACTGGTGTAATAACAAACAAAGCAAAAATTTTTGATGACGCCAAATAAAGAATTTCATTAAGAACGCACCGGACTCGGAATATCTAGCGACAAAGGTATGTATTAGTGACCATGTAAACACACAACATTCCATTCGAACAACTGTCATGATTCTCAGGTCGGCCGCTTAGATTGCTCTGTCTTTTTCCCTGTGCCGTCATGGAGTGCTGCTCGAGCCTCGACCGACTGTAATAATTCCTCAAATTCGGAGACGTGACATGCCGCTATTGTCATGCCCCCTTTTTCCTCTGCCACGTGAATCGTGGCCAGCTCTACACGGAATAGAGAACCTTCCATGTCGCTCGGGGCTGTGTGACATGCAGCTAGCTCTCGATGCTCTAACTGGTGCTGGTTGCCGCATGGTTGCCCCCTTGTGGCTGGTCGGACACACCTCTCGGTGAGCCATTCCTGCATCAATTCCACCTGCTTTTGCCGTTCGACGCGGCTGTGAGCCCGTGCTCCTGGTCCCTCCGTGCAGATCATCTCTCGATATATGTCACGGCATCGCTCATCAAAGAGAGCCCGCATTATTTCCTGGTTCTTCTGAGCCTGGCGCAATTCTTCGCGTAGATCCTGTATCTGTTTTTGTATTCCCAGAATCCCTTTGGCCAGTTTCGTTTTTGCCTTGCCGGGCTGCAACTTGTTGGCCATCTTGTAACCTGAAATACGGACGTAAGGATGATGCGTGGAATTTTCGTCGGTATGTGTGAGAATCTCTGTGTTTTAGCTGGAAGGTGCCATTGTTATGTTTGAGACTAATGATGTAGGGACTTTCATATTTGGATAGAATCTTAGCTGTGACTTCATGCTCCGCGATAGGTACATTGCACGCGTGTACCAATACCCAATCGCCAATATTATAATCCACTAGTTTGTGTGAGATTAATCTTTTCTCCCATGGTATTTCAGGTTGTTGCGGAAAGTCTACCCATCTATCCCAAAATCACGTGGTTTTTTATATTAAAATGTATCTCTAGCGCTATTGTTTCGATCGTCTCGTGATAAGTTTCATTTAAACACTCTTGTAAAAAGGGTACCCATGTTACCCAGTTTTTTTGTTTGTTGTGCACTAAGGTTCTTAAAAACCAATCTAACCCCCTATTCACTCTTTCCACCACGTTGCTTTATGGATGTCGTATAGATGAAAAAATTGGTTAAATATTTTCTTCTTTTAGTTTGTTTAATCAGCTCTTTGCGGTGAATTGAGTACCGTGGTCGCTTTGTATCCGTATCGGTTTTCCGCAGGTGGTTATGTAGTGTTCGAAGATTTTGCTAATCGTGGTCCTCGTAGTAGATTTTTTATGGGGTATAAGACTACGTACTTAGAGAACATATCAATGGCTGCCACGATATATTTTACATAACTTTTGGACGTGGGTAATGGTCCAAAAAAGTCGATGGACAGGAGCTCGTTTTTCTTGGTAGGCAATATTGGCCTCTGCTCTGTTACTGTTCTCACGGTGTATCCTTGTTACGTTGGCAATGATCACAGCTCCTTAAAGTTCGCAAGATTAATTGTTTTTTGTTTTATGAAGTAGTAGTCGGCCTTAATCATGTGATAGCACTTCATCGGCCCCATTTTCCCATAGAGTTCATGTGACTTTTATCAAGTCGATCATTATTGGCCGTGTGAGTACTATTTGTTGGTTCTTGATTAGGATCTGGCTCCAAAGATTCTATGCTTGATCTTTTTTCCAACTTATCGATTATTGTTGCGTACCTTGCATCTGTTTTTTAGTGGATGTTAATTTCTTTTAATTTCTTCCTTAAGTTACTGTCTGGGTTTCTTGTTAGCGTTTCTTTTTCCCTCCAAATATTCTACGTGTATGTCGTAGTCCTGTATGGCGAGTGACCAACGAGTCATCAAAGCATAGTCGTACTGATCCATTCTTCTTTATGACAGCGACGGCAGGATTTATATAGGGGCTTGTCGATTTTTCAATTATATCGTATCGAATCATTCTTGCAATCTCCAAGACCACTTTCTCTCGATCCTGCATCGGAATAGGGTTGGTTTTTGTAAAGAACGGTGTTTGATTTTTTAGCACGACTGTATGTTGGTATGATAAGAACTGGCCAGGTTGTGAGCTAAAGATCTGACGGTGGTTCCGCCCAAGATTCTTTAACTTCTCCTTTTCTCCGCGTGTGCAATCCTCAATCTCATCTACTTTCTCGTTGATCTCTGTATCTGTGATCTCCGCTTGATCTTCAGTATTGGTTGCCGCGATAATGTTTTTTTTCTTTGCTTTCGTCATACATGCAGTTTATGGCTTCACGTTCATCATGCAGTATTTTACCTTTGTCGTAGACTAAGTATATTTTGTCGAGTATGCGTACTTATTTTTTTCTCATATCTATCTGCATCTTTAAAGTATGTTGGGCATCTATTACCAAGATAAACTGCTTGACCATCTTGGTTACTATTATAAAATTCATGGGGATGTTCTCACTCTGAATTTCTACATTTGCACGTATTTGTTTC
Source organism: Megastigmus dorsalis (assembly GCA_900490025.1). NCBI lineage: Eukaryota > Metazoa > Arthropoda > Insecta > Hymenoptera > Megastigmidae > Megastigmus > Megastigmus dorsalis. The sequence continues at coordinate 7,661 of UELU01145950.1, forward strand.
TTTAGCAAAACTGATTTTTCTATTGTAAAACCGGTTGCTTTTTTGTTTACTCATGGGAGGGTTGGACACGTTGCAAAATTGTTATCCTGGAATTTCTCATAGATGTTCCCCGATAAGCAAGTTATGCGGCTCACATAATCATCAAACATCACAGTATCAATCAAAGCCACTACTAGTATGATTTCCATTTTCCTGCAGATATTCTGTATCTACAGCCAGTTTTCTTATTTCTTTACTAGGTTCGCTGTTAATCGTTGGAATATCTTCTGTCGTATTCGCAGGCTCCTGGTACAACGATTATTCATTTCCCGATGTTTCCTCTGGTATATCCTCCTCGATTTCCACCTCGTGCATTGGCTTATTTCGTGCCGCACTGGGATCGTATGGTCGGTCAGGCCTATTGTTTTGTGGTGTCGGTGGGGAATTACGATAACCTTCACTGTTGTGCCCATCTTGTCCATGATAATTGTTTCCAAAGTTTCTGTTTCGTGCTTCATCAACTATCGGCGTGGAGACTCTGAAATTTGTTCTGTCCCCCACACCAGGTTGGTTAAATAATAATAAAATAATTTCTTGGATTTCTCTGCCAATGATGTATTGAGTAGTACTACTCTGTCCAGTGAATCTAACATAATGATAAGTTTTTCGATGTTGTTTATGTCGCGAGTCAGAATTGATTACTGAATCTGCGCATCAAAGTGTGATGAAAATTTTTCTATTGTATCACTCATGCTTGGTACGCCATCGAGCATTCGCATTTTATTGTGCATCCATGTGACATATTCTCCTTTAGTTAAGCCGCTCTCCCCTCGGAAGTACCCGAATTTTAGTTCTCGTCTTATATTGACCTGCGCGGCACAGTTCCAGTATTTTTCCTTAAATAATATCTGAAAGCTCGTCATAGATGCTACTCTCGTTTCTATGACCTCCCACTAATCCTGGGCTAGTCCTTTCAGGGCTTGTGAGATGATGTATTTTGGGTTTATGCCTTTCCCCATGACGTACACATATTCTAAAAGTAATTTCAGAAAATGCATCGACCTCTCCCGGTTCGTGCACAGAATATCGGCAATTCTATCTTAAAAATTCAAAAAATAGATACTGCCGGTTGTCTAAGTGTGGATACGTATTCGATTAAATCCTGCCTGGTTTATTTCAGCTTCTCTTAAAGGCGTGGAAAATAACACAGGTCGACAAATTTTAAAGCCAGAGACCAGACCTAACATTTCCGAAGGATTTTGATGCGCTGAATCCGAACCCGAGCTCAAAATTGCTCCTGTACGTCAGGTTTTCAAGATATCCTAACCTAAAAGTGCAAAAAACGCGTTTTTTAGCTGTTTTTGAGGTTATGTAACCGAACACGAAAAATGTCCACCACAAAAGCTAATATGGAATTTGAAAGTACTAATCTTCCCCTTTCAAACCTACTTGGATTTATTAGGATATCTTTATTTTTCACCAAAATATTGTAATTTGAAATTTTTTATTTTAGCGTTTTAACCCATTAACGCTGAGGTGTTCAGATTTATACAACGCATTCTCTATTGCTGACGGTACGATATTTTTTCTTCAAAATATTATCTCAGGGGTTTTCGAGGGTGCCCTTTCTATTGCCGGTGTCAGTTTTTTGTTATAATCCCTAGAAGATCCAATATGGCGGCCACAATTTAGGGTTTTAAAAAAGAACAAAGGATCCCGCACAAAATACCAACAAAAAAGCGTGCAGTCGTTTGGAACCAAACTTCGCACATTGATAAAACAAAAGAAGATGGACTGCGCGGAATGCTACTGCGCAATTTGTGTGCATTCTAATGTTCACATTCGCTGTCTGTGCGCGCCGTTCTACAAAGAGAGATCACGTTTGAGTGTCGGGCAAACGGTTGGATGCGTAGGTAATAAAATTCTTTTTGTGTTTGAAATCTGTCTAGCGGTTACATTTCGTGTCGATCGTGATTTTCGTTTATAGTGAGTTTTAAAACTTCCACGTTACTGTTCATTACAAGAAAAAAAAATGAGTTCAAGAACTCCTTGCGCTAATAAAGTTAATACGTTTTGTCACGTTTGTAGAAAGTATGAAACGGAGAAATACCGTCGATCAATTAATGATTTGATAAAAACGTCATACTTCAACTGTTATGGGACTTCAATGAAAAATTTGGATAAACTGTGGGTACCAAGCTCAATTTGTCATGCTTGTAGATTATATTTGTCAAATTGGGAAGATGAAAGTACCAAGACGCAGACTGTTATTCAACCACCTATTTGGCGCGAGCCCAACTATCATGATACTGATTGTTACTTTTGCTTATGCAAAACAGGAGGTTTTTCTAAAAAGTATTTGGAGAAGATCGTTTACCCTGATGTAAAAAGCGTTACACCAGCCAAGATTGGTATTAGAAATCACTCTGAAAACAAAAGTGACCGATCAACTCACGAATCAATGGATACTGACGATCCTAATGCAACTGAAGATTCTTCTTGGGAAAAATCAGATGATGAAAGTCCTAAATTTTTTGATCAAGACGGATTAGACGATTTTATACGTGACCTTGATCTTCCAAAAGATAAAGCTGAGCTTTGCGCTTCCAGACTCAAAGAGAGGAAACTATTGTTGCCTGGCACTAGAGTAACTGTTTACAGAAATAGAGAAGAAAAGTATATCAAGTACTTTTCAATGGACAGTGGGATTGTGTATTGTAATGATATCGAAGGACTCATTAATTTATATAAAATAAACTTATATACGCCAGAGGATTGGCGTCTTTTCATAGATTCGTCTACAGAAAGTTTGAAAGCAGTACTATTACATAATGCAAATA
>UELU01145952.1:2150-14453 GCA_900490025.1 Megastigmus dorsalis
AATAATAAAGATTTATTGAAAAAAGTAATATTAGAATGTTAATAATGAATGATAGTCTACTAAGAGTATTTTATTATTTATTTATTATTGAAGAATATTTTTAATTTATCTATTGATTTATTAATAAATTTCAACGGGAGTGACCCCTTTACACAATTTAAGTCTGAATACTAATTACAAATATTGATGAAGTTTGGTAACAAAGCATACTTGCCTGTTTTATACTTTTTTTGGAAAGGTTTTTTTCATAGATTTTTTATACGTCGAAATTGTTTTATGAAAACATATAAATATTATTTTTTAAAACAAATATATTATAAAAAGAAAATCATAACCCCATACACTAACACACCCCGAGCTAATGTAATTTTACAGTATTAATAATATTACATAAAATGTTTACGTATATAAATATTAATTATGTCGCATGTTAAATGTGTAGAAAAGTGATAAATTTTATGGCATTAAAATATGTAAATAGCGAGCGAAGCGAGCGTTCTTTGCTAGTATATTATAATAGATTTCATATAAAAAAAAAATTAAATAAATAACTAATAATACATGCATGGTTCGTAAACTGCAATGCCAATCATCTGAACTACTAGTTCGGATATTACATACTCTATAACCTTCGTAGAACCGTACATTTTGGTTTATATTTCGCTCGGAAAATCTGAGTTAAATTTTCAAAATATGCAGCAGAATCCTTTTTAATGAGGTTAATTGTAAATTAATCAATTATATTCCACTTTAGAAAAAATAATTATGTCTGTTCGTACTCTACTTGGGTCTCGAGAAAAAAAATAATGCAATGTTGAAAATATTCATCTACCGCCATGTATTATCCTCCATCTCAATTTTGTTGACGATATCAACAATTTGACAAAACAACACACTGTAAAGACGGGATTCTCTGTAACCTTAAAAACCCTTTTTTCCGAGATCATCAGAGACCGAAGTGAAGTTGCCGCACTCTGCTCGCCGCTCGGTAACGTGACGATGACGATCCCAACTGGAACGGTCATTTTAGACCCGTAATTTCGGCAACGACAATGAACAATAAATATTTCTAATTTTTATTACGAATGGATAAAAATATTATCGCTAACCAATAACGACTATTTGAACTTATTTTTAACAAAAATTTACATTAATTCTGGCTATACGGTTGAATTCTTTTTACAACTTAACGTCGAACGAGACCGGCTGTACTTTTATTGTTCTATCCAGTTACGAATAAACTTAATTCAAAAGTGGTGCATGTTAAGTGTGTTACGCGATACAAAGTCAATCCAACATAATCGCCGACATATTAAGCCGCCATTTGATTTATTGAATAGGCAAAGGGCAGAAACCTGGAGAAGTAGAAATTGCACTCTTAAGAGCGCAGCATTTCACACCAGCCTTGAAAGAAAAAGTTGCTACTATCGCCAAGCTCTAAGAAGCAGACGAAGCTATATTAGATATAAAACGCTCCTGTACAGGAAAAAAGATATGAATTCACCGTACTTATTGCACGGTGATTTATTATACAAGATCAATGCCAATAAGCATTGTTTGATCGTTATGCCGCAGAAGTTGATAAACGACTTTATCGAAGTGACAAACATAACTTACGGCCACATTGGTGCGCTGAAAGTAAGCAAAATGATATCGGAGAAATTCTTCATAAAAAGACTGCGACACAGAGTAAATCAAGTAATTAGATACTGTGGTACGTGTCAACGGAATAAGCTTACTACAAGTTCGTGTGCAGCGCCGCAGCTTAGCATAGTGCCGAATGGGCCACATGATTTGCTGTCAATAGACTTTCTTGGACCGCTGCCTACGTCACGAGTAGGCATGAAAAGCATACTCGAGACAGTAGATGCATTTTCCAAGTTTGTCGTCTTATATCGTATAAGACGAAAAAATGCAGCGACAGTTATTAAAAAACTGTACTCAAATTATGTTGTGAATTTTAGACGGCTAAGATGCATCTACTGCGATCACAGTGCTCAATTTACATCGAGAAAATTGGAAACGAAACTCAAGGAAGAAGGGATAGAATTAATTTTCTCATCAATACAATACCCACATAGCAATATCGTCGAATGAGTGAACAAGGAACACGGTCGGTTTTTCCGCACTTTCGTGAGTGAAAGACACACCGGGTGAGAGCCTTATTGTAAAATGATACAAGAAATCATTAATGAGGTCCACCACAAAACCACGGAATTTACGCCTATTGAACTCCACACGGGAGTGAAGCCCACGAGAATATGGAAAAAGTTTCTGCCACCTGCGCCGATGCAGGAAGATGAAATACCTCTAGAGCAAAAAATGTATTTAGCTCTCGAGATAATATCAAAGAAGGGAAGAAAGAGAAAGAAAAACACGATGGAATGAAGAAACAGCGTTTTACAGAATTCCAGGTAGGAGAGCAAGTTCTACTAAAAACGAATCGGCTCTCGGACATGAAAAATAGAGAAATCGCGAAGTTTTTCTCCGTATATGAAGGACCATACGAAGTATTGCGAAAAATAATCAGCACTTCATATTTCTTAATTGATCGAGCAAAGGAAAAGAAAATAGGCCGATTTCATGTATCGGACTTGAAACGGTATTTGAGTAAATACCAAAAGAAAACCCATGAGCGATAACATAACAAGAAGGATAGGTCAGAGGTAAGCACATGCTCTGATACACCTGGATAACAACAACAACAACCAATTACTTCGTCTGCTCTTTCTCCGAAACTGGAAAGGGGGAAAGTCAGATATAGAATTTTGCAAATCAAAATTCAGTCTAGCTCCAACCAAGCGTTAAGCATGAGCGCGCAAAAGAAAGTTTGCGATTTCGTAGCTCTACCGCGGGTGATCCTTCGCCCAGTATGCGTCGCGACGTGAAAAGTTAAAAAAGTGTAAATGTGCATCTGGGTGAAGGAGAGCACCCAATAGGTGACCGGTGGGCCGTTTCCAGACACCAGGGAGGCAGAGGTACAGGCTGGGAGGCCGGTCGACAAGACAACGCTGGCGCGGATCGTTATTCCCTACCGGGGAGGTGGTCGTATCGTAGCCCTCTCCGTCGAGGCCAACATCAGGGAAGGACGGGCATCAGGGAGGGCAATTCCACTCCCTCCTAGTGTAGCCACCCAGACGGAGTGGGTGGCCACACATGACCAAACTAGCCAGACCGAGGGCCCATACCCGTCAGGTTCCCATAACCATTATGATGGTTGTGGAAAAATTATCGGTTGGAAAGCCTGGCGACACCGTAATAGGCCCTCCGATAACATCGAGGATGGCCCGGCCAGCAAAAAGGTAACGACACCTCCACCAGGATTTTGGGAGGCAACGATGTCGCTCCTCCGTGAGAATTTCGATCGGCAACTCCGCCGAGAGTTCGCCGCTACCTGGGCGAAATACGGACGAGCCTACCAGCACGTAAGCTAAAGAAATATTATTTGCATACAGTATAAGTAGTTGTAGGAAAATAGGCTATTTAATTAACAGTCCAAATAAAACAACCTTTGACTGATTTTCCTATTCAAACAAAATCACTGAAAGGGGGGGAGCTATGTAGCGGAGACGAATTCCGAACACTTATTCAAATTCTCTCTCTCTCTCATACTCGCTCGGTTGCGAGAACAGTTGATGTGCCGGTGCACACTGTATACATCATGTAGGACGCACGAGTAAACACGCACTGGCGTTCGCCGTTTCGTTCAAATCAGTTTTTATGTCCGTTTAGATTCAAATCAAAGTGTGCGCATTCGACGGTGTCATTTGTAATTATATTTTCTGCGTAGACGATTAAAGTTCGTATTTTTTATAAATCGTCTGCTGACTCGCGTACTTCATTTGTCATTCAATTACCGTCTCCGAGCTCTGGATACCGCCACTCTCCGCGGGACTTGCAGCTGATTGCTGCAAGTCAGAAGCTGAGTAGCCGAGCCCGGCAAAGAGAGCCGGCGGTGCGTGTGCAGGAGTGCACACGCACATATAGGCACACCGAGAGAAAAGCGAGAGCACGGAGCTCTAACGTTGCAACGGGCCGTGGCAACTCGTGGTGTGAGTTGTCGTCGCACGTACTTGTCGTACAGTATTCACCCAAAATTCCCTGTTACTACTGGCGCCCTGTACGTGTGTGTATGGGCAAGGACACGCGGCGCGAGAAATATTAAAAGTTAAGTTTTTAGCAGACGCGTACGATATAGTGAGGTACAGCGAGGGGGGGGGGATAAGCGGATTTTCCATCGAGATAGATAGGTGAGAGAGAGAGAGCTGCGGATTGCGCCACGTACTCACTGAGGTACAAGGGGAGCACACTGAAAAAGTGTATGTTTCTTTTTCTAAGTTTTTTTCGTTTAAATAATTTTTTTTGCAAGAATTATTTTGACAATATTTTTAGCGTTGCGCTTTCTCAACGAACCAGATATCCGTAACTGGGTTTTTCACGGACAAAGTGGTAAAATAATACACTTTTCCATTAAACTCCGTGAAAAAGAGTAAGCCCACGTCTGTCTACTGTCCATTAAGCGGCAGTAAGAAGGTTCGCCGAAATCGCACGTGCAGCAAGGTTTACGGAAGGAGACATGCTGGCGTCCCTTCTGTGCGTACTAACCTAAATTGCTGGTATGTGGTACAACAGCCACAAAGAAGACTGGCGTACGTGGGCGGAGTTTAGTTATGCGATACGAAAAATTGATTCAGTTATACGCATAATAAACAAGAGTGTTTGAGAGACAACATAAGGAATCGTTTCCAACTTGAAGAAGAAAGGAGCAGTCGATACGTAACATGCATGGAATTCATATTACCAGAAATCCGACAGAGGATGTCAAGAAGAGAGGAGATAGATAAAATTTATTTAAATTTATTACCTCCTCTCAAAAGATTAGTCTGCAGAGACGAATGTGACACCATTGATGACCTGATGGATCAGTGCACAGAAGCCGAATATGTTCTGGAAAGAGAGACAGGTGACAGAACACCACTTTTTTCAAGCAAAGCAGTGATGCCAGGAGCAGCATATAAACCAAAAGGGGACAAAGCAGCAAAACTCATCCCAAATATTAAAGTGGCAGTAACAGAGCTGCCACAACAGAAAACGGAAAAGAAGCAAGAAGTGCTGACGAGCAGCACTCTACAAGATTTAGTGAAAGCACACACCAGCCACTTGGACAAGACGGCCGAGACGAACATTAAAGCGGTTCACGAGGCGAAAAAACCGAAACGGAGTGGAGGAGGAAGACCACCCTCTCCACAAAGCAACAGAAGAAACCCACAGAGGGTCCAATTCAGAAACAAAAGCCGGAATAGCCAATACAAAGTGCCAAACGGCCACAACGACCATAACGGCAGAAATGGCCAAAGGTATGGCTACAACAAAGAACCATTCAAGTGTTATGACTGCGGCAAAGAAGGTTTAGCAAGGCACAAATGCCCAGTCTGTTCGGAAAACAGACAGAAGGGAGAGTAGAAGAGGTCACTGGAGATTACTATTCTCCTAGAGAGCGCTAATGTCAACAAAATGGCATTATACGCAACCTCAAAAGAGTCACCAGGAGAAACGAAAAACTCTGGTGAACCAATGGTGGTGAACCTGGAAGCCAGATGGTGGCTACAGGTGGAAGTGGGTGGGTTCCACTTTCGCGCTCTGTACGATACAGGCGCATCTATCACTGTCATGGGTCCGATTGGCTTGCAGCTCGCGAGTGCATGCTATCGGAGACTAACGACAAGCGAGTACGCAGATGCGAAACTCGCAGATGGCAGCAGCAGCGCCATCGCTGGCTGTGTGAACTTACCATTCACAGTCGCCGGAGTGACGAGGGAGATCAAAGTTTCGATCCTCCCCGCACTCAACGCGGAGTGTTACTTGGGCACGAATTTCATGAGAGAATTCGGCTCAGTACACGACCCGCGTAAGAACCAATTGACATTGGCAGATGCTAATGTCAAAGTGGATCTACAGTTAACTGTCGTAACTGAGATCGGCATATCTCCTATTCGTTCTGTGGGTCTCGACAACGTGATCGCAGAACAACGCGCACAAGTGGAAGAGCTTGTGCGTAGTGAAATCGGAGATGAACCGACAACTTTGGGTTGCACGTCATGGGTAAATCACAAAATTGATGTTCGAGATGCTCGCCACAGCAAACAACAGTATTACCCATACTCCCTGGTGATCGAGGCAGAGACGTACGCGCAACTGAGGAAGGCCCTTGCCGCAGGTGTCATCGAACCATCAACTAGCCCGTGATCGAGCCCGGTAGTGATGGTAAAGAAATCTGCACAGATGAAATCCACGAGTGGCTATCCATCGAAAAGGATGGATACCGCTTTCCGAAAAATAAGGAAAGATAGGTACATTACCACACTGTACTTGAATAATGCTTACCACCACGTGCCTCTAAACGAGGAGTCTAAGCCAAAGGCAGCATTCTCGGTACCTGGTACGGGACATTTCCAGTACACGAGGATGCCGTTTGAATTAGAAGACGCTGGAGCGAGTTTTCAGCGGCTGATCGACATGGTCGTGACGCCAGAATGCGATGGATTCGCATTCGCATATCTAGATGACGTCATCATCATGTACGAGACGTTCGCAGAGCATCTCGAACAGCTCAAGACAGTGTTAGGTCGCCTCGAACAGGTCGGCCTAACGATTAATAGGCAGAAGGGTCACTTTTGCCAAAGTGAAGTGAAATATCAGGGGATGTGTGCGTCGCTAAATACATAGGGCAATGCCAAGTCTCCCAGCAATGCAATGCGGAACAGAGAGCACCCGCAGGACTAATGGGCCGTCGTATAGTGGAACGACCATGGCAATATGTCGCAGGTGACATCATTGGTCCTCTTCCGAAAACGGAGAAAGAATTCGAATACATCTTGGTATTCCAAGATCTATTAACGAGGTGGGTGGAAGTAATTCCACTCCGCCGTGCTATGGGTAAAGCAATACTCGCAGAGTTTGTGAGATGCATATGTCTCCGGTTTGGAACACCCGAGGTATTCCTTTCCTTTATTGGGACAGAGTTTAAGAACTGACTGATGGACGGTTTCTTGACTAAAAGGGGGAATCGTCACGAGACTATCGCGCCTTACTATCCGCAGGCTAACCCCGTTGAACGGGTTAACCGTACGATGAAGCAGATGATCATTGCTTTTCATCCAAGATGAGCATGATCACTGGGTACATCTCGAGGTTGTCGTCTTTGCATTTAACAGCTCGAAGAGTAGCGCAACAAGAATGAGTCCAGCAATCCTGATCTATGGCAATCAGCCGAAACCTCCAAGGTCAATGTTTTGCCAGCAAGGAAACGCCTCACAGGAGCAACGTGAGGAAGAAGCGCTCGACAGTTTGGTCGAGTCAGTAGCAGTAGAGAGCTCAGATAGAGAACGTGATCGACAGGCACGTTATTACAACGCAGGCCGTCGAAACATTCAATACCAAGTTAGCAAAAAGGATGGAAGAGAAATAAAGTTCTCTCTAATGCGGCAAATGGAGTAGCAGGGTAGATAGCTCCAAAGTTCGCAGGGCCGTACGACGTTACGGCCGAGCCTGGCAGGAACGCGTACGAATTACGTGACCAAGAAGGACGTGTGGTTGCGCCTTTTCACGTTTAACACATGAAATCATACGTCCCAGATTAGACCGTCCCAGAAGAAGACGATAACAGCGTAGTCGACGCCCAACCTTCGGGGAGAGGCGGCAATCGCGTGGCGATACCCACAACTCTATCAGCGAGCGCTGATGTTAGCATAGCTCAGGACGTTGCCGGTGGGCAAACGTCACAGGGTGTCCGCTCGGTTCAAAGAAAGCGGAAAGTGTAGAACCGCGAGTGGCGTTTCTTCCGAGAATAACGCGTGCGCAATGCCAAGCTGCGAGCCGGAATTAGTCCTCTATTCCTCGTTTTTTGTCTGTCCTTTCCCTATAGTAGAAACAATGATAGATCACGAAAAAACGCGGGCAGTCATCGACCAACTCCTCTAACTCGGGCTAGAGGAGGAAGCTGAGCACTTCCTCCGCTTTACTATGGAGTTCCTCGACTCGGAGGGCCGCAGCCTTAGCCCCGAGAACAAGGAGTGCCCGAAGGAGGAGGTGAGCAGCCAGGATGCCCTGTCCTCCACGATTATAAAGCGGGGGGAGGAAGAACCCCCCATAAGGTCAAGTGAGGATGACCCCACATCGCTCCTACATAGAAGACCGTTGAGACAACGAAGATGGCCGCGGCAATCGGGTTGGGTTGGAGCCCGCAGGCGGCGTCGAGGATACTCCCCCTACAATCGAGATAGAGAAGGAGGAACCTCTCCACCTCAAGCCAACCCCTACGCTGGACCTTGCATCGACCTCGGAGGACGGACGAGTGGTCGGCGAAGTGCCGACCGAAGAAGATGAGTGGCGGTCCTTGGAGCAACAACTCCGGGCCGCCACCGAGCTGTTCGACTCCGTCATGGACGAGCTGGAGCTTGTCTACTCGAAGATTAAGGCTCTCGGGAAGCGGGGACGTAGCGTAGAAAGCATTATACGCGGCTTCTGCCACCCCTATATTCCACTCGAACGTGGAATGTCAGGCCCAGCCAGCGGGCTTGAGAGCGTATATGGAGGCGGCCATCCAGAAGCGCACGGCTCTGGAGTCCAAGAAGAAGCAAGAGGAGCGGAGCCGTGAGATCAAGGAGACCCGGCTCTGACAACTAAGGGAGGAGGAAGAGCGCATCTAGACAATTGCTGCAAGTCAGAAGCTGAGTAGACGAGCCCGGCAAAGAGCGCAAGTGCACACGCACACATAGACACACCGAGAGAAAAGTGAGAGCACGGAGCTCTCACGTTGCAACGGGCCGCGGTAACTCGTGGTGTGAGTTGCCGTCGGGCGTGCTCGGTACACTCCAGGGTGAGAACATGTTATTGTTTATGGGATTTTTAAGTTTTAAACAGGTGTGGTTTAATGGTCTGGACACTCTTTTTAATTGTTTATTGTTTAATTTATTTCGAGGAAAATATTGTATTTTAATTGTTACGTTTATGCGGTGGTTTGCGTACATCAATGAATGCGAGAGAGATTGGAGCATTCTTATGTAATTATTAATTAACTGTATAATTGTATTATAACTGTATAATTGAGTAAATCGTGATTGTCATGGATAATATCAGAACTACATTTTTATGTTATTTCTCTCTCGCACTCATTGATGTGAGTTTTAGGTGCTAGAAGTCATACGCCGGCTGCCGAACTCAAGCCGAGCTGAGTTCGCGCTTTGTTATCCTGATGGGTCGAGCGTAGACGTATATTATTTAGATTTAATAAATTTTGAATTTGGTTTTATAATTGATAATTTAGGATACGTATATGACCGCAAGAAATTAAATATACAGTATTATTACAGTGGACAGAGGATACTAATTACAGTATTAATTTAAAGTTCGATTCTATAGTCAGTACACTGATAATTGCTGTGATAGTAACAAAATCACAGCATTTTTATACAAACTTTTTTAAATCTTAAGCTCCTACATTGAATAACCTGATGCTCTCGAGTTCAGTATTTCTAAATTTTTTATATTGTATTTAATTATATTTTAAAATGCCGAAATGACGAATAATAATATTTTAATATCGTTGACTAAATTCAAAAAAAGAAAACACAAGGTGAGAAATATTCTGTTACTTTCTTTAACTTCCCTGCAAATGAATAATATTTTTAAAATTTCTTATGTTATTTTATGTCTTTTTATGATGTTAGTTTATATACAGAGCCACATTTCAATATGAACAAACAGAATTAAAATATATGCAATATGATCTGTGAATGTAAATTTAGAATAATATAACTAATATGTATTGAAAATTAACGTATACTTGAATGTCGTTATGAATTTAATTTAGTTATGAAGTCAATTTGAATTAAATTTGAAAATAAAAGTACATTATCCCTCCTGCTAATCAAAAAGTGAGGTTTGGTGACATGAAGCCCTTTATCTCTGTTATCATGATGATTCAGGGCCGTCGTATCGTTAAAAAGCAAAGCAGAGGCACTATCGTATTCCTATATAGAATATTTTGATACTAAGAAAAAAGGTGGAATCATTAATAAAATTATCATTAAAAAATGGGATTTATGATTTGATTGAGCGAAGAATACACTTAGGTATGGTAGGATGCTACGAGGAAAGCTAATAACTAGCTTGACTATCTCGTCATGCTTGTAACACTATTTTCAAAGCGTCCTACAAATGCGCACCGTGTCACAGTATATTCTTTGCGCAATATAATCGCTAATCCTATTTCTCAAATAATAATTTTATTATTGATTTCACCTTTTTTTATGTTTCTAAATATTTAATGTAGGGATACGATGGTGCCTCTGCTTTGTATCTTAGCGATACGATATATCATTTATTAAATTACTAAATTGTTTTGATAATTTCAGAATTTAAGAAATAAATAATTAAAATACCAGTAATATATTTCGGCAATCGGTTTCAATATCCGGTAACCTCTTGAGCGTTAAACACAAATCTGGCTGTATGACATTTTTTGCACAATAGCTTACAAATATATTCAGTACTTAAATAATACAAAATTATTTAAAATAATATAATGTTTCAGGATTTATTGGACCTGATAGTGCTGAAAACTTAAACGTAGCAGTGAAAGTTACATCGGCATTGAATATACCACATATTACAGGGATTCCCTTTACATCTTCACACACACACTATCTTGTTTCAGCTAGTGATCAAAAAATTATACAGGTAGACCATTTATGTTCTAAAAGTATTCTTACTAAAACTTATTCAGAAATCACCCTGATATATCATGAATATTTGTATAATAAGAGCGATTTTGTAAGTAGTATACTGCCGAGTACCTGTGAGAAAAGTGAAATGGTGCAAATGCCCCCTTATGCTTACGAGATAAAATTTGTGATCCCTAAACCGCATGACCATTTCAATCTAGAAGATCTTATTTTATATGATCAAATATGAAGGTATCTACGGGAGCAGCCATCCTTAAGGTTTTATGAGATAGAGAATGCAATGATATGCATAAAATTCTTGAAAAGCTTATAATGACGGAAATAAAAAACTATGTTTTTATGGGAAACCGTTAAATTGTGGCTTTTATCGCATATTTGTCTAGTTGAGTCGACTACGGTTTCTTATCACTATTTATAAGCTTTGATTGGCACTGTTACCTATTATCACTTAACTTTCGAAGATTGTACATTCCCTATTGAAAATATCCGGGCGGATTTTGGGCCGAATTTTCGGGTGGATTTCCAAGGTCCTGACCGGATTAGTCTGGAAAAACGGCCCGAATTTCCGGGCAAATTCTGGTGTATTTTTGGAAGAAAGTTCGAGAGGAATATAGAATAAATTAACGAGCTTATCCGATTGAATTATCGGCTGCATTTCAAAAGATTCCGCCTTGATATTCGTTCGGGATTTCAAGAAAATCTGGATGAATTTTCGGATATTGTAAGGGCCATAATTCAGCTGAATATTCGGGAGTATTTCAGGAACAATCGGTTGGATTTTCAGTTGTTTTACGGACAACTTCGGCTGAATTTTACGGTTTTTTGCAAGCAAATCCAGCTCGATTTTACGGCTGAGCATGAAACAAATTCAGATGTATTTTACCGTTTTTTCAAGCGTATCTGGTTGGATTTTTGGACACTGTAAGAGCCATAATTCAGTTGGTGCATTTCAGGAAAATTCGGCTGGATTTATTCAATGTGAAATTCGAAGTGCCATTGCGACACTTATTACAGTAATTATTACGGTATGATTATGTCCTAAATAGATAATGAAGTACCTGATAATTTTTCAGATATATATATATACAGGGCGTTCGGAAATTGACCGAAAATAAGGGTACTACGAAATAGAGACAATTGAATAGAAATAGAGACAATTGAAAATTTAGAAAATCAGCCAATCAGCTCGCGCCGCCGTTACCGCGCCGGCGACAGGGGAGAGAGTGGGCGGAGCTTCCGCGCTACGGTAAAAGCAACGGGCAAGGGGAAAGAGAGCGCGCCTAACCTTACCTGCTCTACTCGCTTAGCTGAAAACATAGTCGCTCACTGTGTTGACATACAAGGTCGTCGTCTGTCTTATCACACGGGACAAGTGTGAGGTGGGCTTGTGTTGGTCGCGTATACTGTACAAGTATGTGTCTCTGAGGCGTCTCAGCTCAGCGTATCGATACGCTATTCGCAAATACAAAATGGCGTGCGAATATCTATTCGTACAAGGATTTGATGTTTTCTATTTTAATTAATTAAAATCTAGACTTATTGGACATAAACATTAAAA
>UELU01145953.1:0-10687 GCA_900490025.1 Megastigmus dorsalis
GCAGTATTGTGGGATACTAAAGAAGATACACGTGCAGTATGGCACTGGTATAATTTTTAGTTTGGATTTTGATCCGACGAGTACTATGCCCTACCATATCAACATACAGTAGGGGTACTTTTTAGGGGTTGTAATTCATGCTAGTACGTTTTTTTGTTGTTTTCAGTCATTTGGCACAACCCCCAGCTGGTCTGCACCGGTTATTTTATATTTTAAAAAAATTTATTTTTTCGTTGGAGACGAACGTTGCAAACTTCAGACTTATTAGTCAAGCACTGTTTATAATCAAATTTATTTTCAGGTAATGAATACTATTCGAGTTATGTTTTTATTTAGATTGATAAAAATTGCTGAATGGGAGTGTACATACATAATTTCCTTCATTTATACTTTATAATCACCTTTGTTTTCAAGAAATGAATGATAATGATATCATAATGATCTTTTTTTTATTCCCTCGTATCTTTCTGCCGAACTCGGCTTGACAATATTTCTATGTCATTGTAAACTGCTCAAGTAAAATTAGCTGACCTATTCATCGGCAAAAGAAGTTCACATTTGATTTTTTTTAAATTAGATATACTACTGTAAGTGTTACATATAAATAGTGGTTTTAGTTATTCAGCTTTTAGTGTATATTTGCAGATAACTATATCTGGGAGTGCACTATCCAACTCTGAAATTGCTATGCAAGTAAATCCGATAAACGTAATGGCCTTGTTAAATGCTATTTTCAGTGGCTATAGTTTAAAAGAATCTTCCCCAAATACTGCTGAAATGAATTTAGCAAATTCTATCGAGCGCAATCTAAAGGGGCCTGTCGAAGGCACGCTGTAAAATCAAGTGGCTCGACAGTTTAATCTTGTTTTAATTCAAATTAATATTAATTTATTCCAATATTTGCCTAGAGGAAGCACGCAAATTGCTCTCGCAATAATTCAAGTCACTTGGCTCACCGAACGGCGCGTTGCTCCACCTTCCTCGAGCGTACAATTCGGACGCGAGCAAACAGAGTTTTCTTTGAATGAAGACAATAAAAACGCGTGTGACACAAGGCACTCTAACGCTAAATTACAGTCTCAACTATTGAATTGAATCGGAATCAAATGTAATTGCCCGCGTTAGGCAATTCCTACCGTATTGTAGCTTCTACTCGTATCTCCGAGATTTTAAGCAGGCACCGGGCCTGGAAAAGCGAGGCAATATAATTACAAATTCTAAATAATACTTTAATTTAAATAATTTGAACAAAAAAATACAATGTGAACGAGCGCTGCCAGTAAAAAGGCACGGGCGTTTACACACTTCGCGAAGGGAACTTTTACGCGAATTGAATAGGCAACTACGCGGCGCGGAAGTCTGTAAGAAGCGATGTTCCTTGATGAGCAGCTAGTAGAGAAGTCCTCGAGGTAAGCGACGGTGAGTCCGACAAGGCTCACGGCATCCTGCGCGCTCTCGTCGCGTCGCCCTCTGATTGGCGCGCTGTAGGTCGGACCAGATCGGAATGTTGTTGTTCTTTCGATTGTTCTCTCTTGATCCAACGTCGTCTTCTCTTTCCCTGTAAGCACAGGCACTAAAAGTATCTCTCATTGGAATTTTCCATAGTTTCGGAATTTCGAAATATTCCGATGTGATAGTAGAGCTTATAATGTGCTTTACAGGCAATATTTGATAGAATTTTCCGGGTGATTTATGAATTGAAATTCATAGGCAAGAAGAGCGAGGCATTGAAAAGCCTATCACGCTCTCTTGCGTAAATGGCCGGAAAACGCACTCGGAGCCTTTGAGGCATTAAAAGTCGAGTGTTTATTAAATCAAAAGTATTGCAAGATTGAGTTGACATGGAGGCAAAAAATAATAGAGATAAGAGAACTATAAAAAAGAATTGAAATCCTTAGCTTAGGCATTTATCCGATGATCCGATCTTCTTGATCTTAGGCATCTTGGAGCTGCGGCGTATTTATTGGATGCGGCGCATTCTTCTTTCGGTTGATCTTGACGCTGAAAGAAGAGGTCGGTGCTCGACGACGCGTAGTTGCGGATATGTGAAAAAAATAAAAATAAAGAAAAATAAATAATTGTTTTGTAAAATTAACGGCCCGAGACGAGAGGTGGAGGGACATCCCTTCTGGCTGCTTAGTTTGCCTTTTTAGGCATTTTTATTATTGAATGTTCGTGCGATTAGCGTGCGACAATCCGCCATGTTACAAAGTACAATGATATGTTTTTAAAAATAAATTTAGAGTTGATATTTTTAATTTTATTTTACAAATACATGTGTTCACCTTTTTGAATATTAATTGTAAAATAACGAATAAAAATATTACACTAACAAGTGCTTTCATTACTGTCTATAAGGTCGATTGTTTTACAATTAAAAATGTGATTATGAACGAGGAAAGTAGTGAATCGTAGATATCCTAGAAAGTTTTAAAAGAAGGAATGTTTCTTACTGATTTTTGCACTAGAGAAATATCGAAGTCATCTATTTTGCAGTATTCTAATAAATCATTAAGAATTTTCGACTTTCCCTATCCTCTCTCCAATAACTCTACAAAATTGAATTAAGGCCATACAGCGAAATAATTTAAGTTTTATTCCTCCTTAAGTTTTAGGGGCTGCTTTTACTCCCTTAAAATTCCGTTAGGCATGTGCAGAAAAATGTGCATCTAATAATTTCCAGAGTACTGCCTGAATTTTTCGTAGAAGTGAAATAATGAAAAAAAAAAAATATTGATGAATAATTTTCACCCACTTTCAACCACCCAAGTCATACAGAAACCAAATATCCGTAAAATTGAATAGTACTTAAAAAAGACAATATTTTTGTGTCGATATTTTCTTTGCATAACATATAGCTTTTCAGATATACTTCAAATAATGCTATTATTATCAAATATTTTAGGGGTGTTTATACCACTTTAGAGGGTGATTGAGCAAAAACCAAAATATTCATACTTCGTATTCTTCAGAGTACTAATAATATGCAAAGATTCATTAAAATGGGCACGAGGGAGTATATTTTAATAATTAATTTTCACCAGCCCCCCACCCCCAGCCGCCCCCAGGTTGCCTTGGACTATAAGTTTGTTCATTGATTAATAGCACGCGAAAAGCTTAATATTTACAATTTTGAATTAATGTCCTACGGTTAATAGTTCATGAGATATTTTAAAAAATGTTATTTTTCCTTAATTTTTGGGGGCTGTTTTTACCCCTTCAAAATGCGATTGGGCACGTATAAAAAAATACGTGTCCAATATTGTTCAAAGTACTACAAGAATACAAAGTTTCATTAAAATATGCTCGAGGGAGTAGATTTTGATAAAATAATTTTCACCACCCCCCACCCCCAGCCACCCCCAGTTTCCCCTGGACTATAAGTTCGCTGATGGTTTAATAGTACATGAAAAGCTTAATATTTACAATTTAGAATTAATGACCTACGGTTAATTGTTCCTCAAATATTTAAAAAAAAATTATTTTTCCCTAATTTATGGGGGCTGTTTTTACCCCTTCAGAATGCGATTGAGCACGTATAAAAAAATACGTATCCAATATTTTTCAAAGTACTACAAGTATACAAAGTTTCATCAAAATCGGAGTGGACACTTGAGAAGGTTTACTTGTAAGTTAATTAAATTTTATTAGATTTATTAATTTTTGAAGTCATGATGAGCGTGCGAGGGTAATGATTGTTTTATCCCTTTTGTGTTGAACACTACAAAATGTAAAAATTTGTATGTAGCCACAGGCTACACAGGACCTAGAGTCCTCAGTCTGAATAATTAATAAACTCAAACTCAAACACTCTCTCTCTCTCTCTCTGGTGGGGTCACTCTGTATGTACGCAATGACCTAAAGGTTAACACTGGCTGCCGATGATGTGGACCTGGATACCGGACTAGATTGCCTCAACACTAACCTCGCTGCTACGATCGATCATTTAGCTCCTCTAAAAACAATAAATCCGCGAAAGCGGCATCAGAAGACGGCGTGATGCCATCTATCGTCGTTACAGGAGGTCTGGTGATGCACGTCTGCTTGGTGAATTTTTATAGATCCGTGATGTCATTCAGGGCAAATTAGATCAGGAGAGTTGCTCTTTCCTGCGTGATAAGGTTCAACAGGCACTGGATGAGGGTAAAGATATTTGGGCCGAGCTACGCAACCTGGGTTTGCTGCTGAAGAGTAAAGAGGATCTACATGGCTTCAGGCCGGATAATCTGAACTCCCATTTTGCGAGGATGTCATTATTACTTCTCGAGAATCTCGAAGAAGTTAAGAACCAACTCTTGTCATGGACTATTGCACGGTGGTAAACCTGGATGCATCAGCGGAGCAGAGAGTGCGTCTCCAGAGATTGAAGAACTCATGCATAAGATTGATTTTCGGTGTTAGAAGGGTTGAACACATCACATTCTACAGGAGAGAACTGGGTTGGCTAAGGACGGACACTCGCAGACTTTACTTTGAGTCAAACCTTATGTACAAGATACTGAGGCTCAACACGCCAGAGTACTTGGCTGCCCTCTTCAGGAAATGTCAGCCCAGAGGACCCAAAAGGGGTGATATGGCAAGAGTTGTTGGTGCCAGCTATGCGGACGAAGACTGGTGTTAGATCTTTCCAGGTCCAGGGAGCGAAGGACTGGAACTCACTTCCATCGGATATACGCTTTGCGCCGTCCCTGGCTTGGTCTAAGCTTAGGATCTACGATCACCTGCTTAATATGGACGCGTGCTAGGTCTTCGATTTTGTTTTGTTTTTGTTTTGTTCATTTTATTCTGCGAATAATATTAATTGAATTAAATACTAAATCGGCCCTCCAGTATTTTATTTTAATTTTGATTTTAAGTTTTAAGTTTTATTAAGAAATATGAATGAATTTATTTACTACTTAAGTATAAATTAATTATAAATTATTATACCTTTTGTATTTATATGCAATAAATAATATCTATCTATCTATGTCTCTATCTCGGTAAGTCTCTTTTGTACTGCTGCCTGCATGCCTGCCTTCGGGTGTTTTGTTGCAGGTTACTTGCGTGCGCCTATAAGCAAGCCATCATCTCCACCATTATCTTCACTGGCGGTACTGCGCTTACATCGCATTGCTGCATTTTTCTACTGCTTGGAGACGGTAATCTTTGGCGACATTTTTGTTGAGGTTCTGCGCATGCCCAAGATTCAGCAGGTGCGCGATTGTGTTTAATTGTATGTTTGCCTTGCTCTTAAATGGTGCTGCCATTTAAATGGAGCTGAAAAGGTCTTGCGCCTGTTGTAACTGCATCGTGCACGGATTTAGCACTTTTAAAGTGCACTAAGTGTAATAAAAGAGGTCATACCTCGTGTCCGACTTCCGTAAAATCGAAGCAGACACGAAAACAAATAACTGTGTGTCCAGAATGTCGCAGCAGAAGCATAAATACAAGCGCGAATTCGAGCTTCGGAATAAATGCAAAGTCAAAGGCCGATAGCTTGTGCGTGAGCAAGAAAGAGAGAGAGAGAGAGGAAAAAACTGAGCGAGCAAGTGTCTGCCCCTCTACTTGAGACTGGAGAAGATGACGAGAGCAAGCTAAACGACGTGCAGCGGGTTGCCGGCGCCCTCCTGTTCCTTTCTGTACACATCAACGCCAGCTAACACCATGCAGCATCTTAATACAAATAATTTTAAGGCGTCTAATGTCTCCTCCGTTAAAACCAGCATATCATCAACCCTGGTCGATCTTGTTGGCGCGCAGTTTGAACTCCTTGGAAGAACATTGGCCGATTTTCAATCTCGCATTGAGCGGAGGCTTGATGGTATCACTTCAAATTTTCCAGCTGACACACCAGCAGTCAATCAGCTGTTGAATAACCTTAGTGCCCAAGTCTCGTCTCTTGAGCGAAAGTTAGATTTGCAGTCGTCCAAGCTGGACGGTCTGTATAATGATCGGCTTATGTATATTGCTTTAGGAAAACTCTGTACTAAAGGATCATGTGACGCTAAAGCAAGCGTGCACTTAAGGTGGCGATTGTGCAGCGTGCTCTACCGCGAGTCTCTACCCACAGCGCAGAACACTCAGACTGCTGGTATGACGGCGTGTCTCTACCGCGAGTCTCTACCCACAGCGTAGGGACACTCGGACTGTTTTACCTTTCCGCGGGATGATGTAGGTAAAAGAAAGGAACGAGAAAATTGATTAAATAATAATAACTCTGTATTTAGCAGATGTAGGTATAATCGGATCGGATCGGTCGGTAATGCTGAAATGAAAGCCTACTGTCAGTTAGCTGTTACTTAAGACTATTGAACTTATCTAGGGTTAATAGTGTAGAGAACAAGGGTTAAGTATGTGTCTAAACGTGAGTGTGCTTAAAGCTAAGGTTACGAGTAATATATACTAGAGGGGTACCCTCTTCTTTTTGTAGATGGTGGGGCCGGTGCGCTGATGGATTGTACTCCTCCTATACACCTTCGGAGGGCTGGGCGTGATCCTGGTGCTGGTGTTGCTGGTGTTGGTGTTGTTGGTGGTGGTCGTGGTGTGCCCGGTTTTTCGGCCGTGGGTTGCCGGTGTTTCGGCAGGATCAGCGGTGGCCGTACTGGCTTGCGGACTGTCGCGTCTGGCGTTTCCATTTCGACTGATGAAGATACGCGAGCCTCGGCCAAATCGGTTGTCTGGTTTGCGCATTCCCGAAATTCCTTTAGGTCGCTCACGTGTATGTTTCGTAGGATTTTTCCGGTTGCTGGCTTTAGATCGTATATGACTGTTGACCGTTGTTTATAAAAGTAAACGGTCCGTCGTATTTGGGATCGAGCTTAGCGTTTATTCCTTTGACTTTGTCGGACAAGGTGTGTTTTCTTTTCATCACTTGGTCGCCGATGGTAGGTTTCCATTCTCTTCTTCGTAGATTGTAGTGAGTGGCTTGTTTTTGAAACGCTCTTGCTAATTGGGTTTTGACGAATTCTTGAGCTTCTTTTATCCTTTTGGCCCTTGATTCTACCGGTAGACTAGCCTGTGGGTGATGTATTGCGTTTGGTGGCGGTAGTTCTCTGCCGTAATTCATATATGCCGGTGTATATCCCGTAGATTCACTGCTGGACGTGTTGTATGCAAACACAAATTCTTCTATGTGAGAGTCCCATTTCTTGTGTTTTTTCTTTGCGTATTGTGCAATCATGGTCTTCATTACCCTATTTGTTCTTTCCATGGGATTGCATTGTGGCGTGAACGGTGGTGTTTTTCTGTGTTTTTTATTGTACTGGCTCAACATGTCGGTAAATTCCTTGCTTGTAAATTGTCGACCATTGTCGCTGGTGATTTCCATCCGTGTCGTAGTATCACTCTTTTGACTTCCTTGGTGACGGCTTGAGCGGTGGCGTTTCGTAGTGGTCGGGCTTCTACCCATTTTGTAAAAATGTCTTGCATGACCAGGAGCGATATATGCATGGCTGACGTTCTGGGTAGTGGTCCGACGAGGTCCACACTTATTGTCTCCCAGGGTTCGCTGGCTATGTGTTCGTGCATGTGTCCGGCTTTTTTCTTTTAGTCTGCTTTATAGGCCTGGCATGATGCACAGTTGCGTACATATTCGGCTGCGTTTTGTAGGACTCCTGGCTAGTAGTATCGGTGCGCTAGTCTGGTGAGCGTCTTTGCTACGCCAAGGTGTCCGGCCGTGGTGTCGTCGTGACATTCTCGGAGTATCTGGGGTCGGAGCTCCTTTGGTATGCATAGTTTCCAGTCTTCGGTCTCGTTGGTGTCGTTAAAATCGATTCGGCTTATTATATGTTTGTATAGCTTGCCGTCTTTTACCATGTAGTCTGGGTTCGTTTCTGGGTTTGATGTCACTTGTTCCAGTTTTTTGTTGTACCAGTTGCAGGATGTGGAGATTTCGGCTGCTGTTGTCTTCTGTCGCGAAAGCATGTCGGCTATGACGTTTTCGGTGCCTTTCCGATATTTTATGTCGAAATCGTATTGTTGGAGTTCTAGTGCCCATCGTGCGAGCTTTCCGGATGGACTGTCGATTTTATAAAGCCATTGTAATGATTGGTGATCGGTTATGATGGTGAAATGGTAGCCTTCCAAGTATCCTCGTAATTTTCTCACTGCCCATACTGCCGCTAGGCATTCCAGCTCGGTAACTGTGTAGTTTTTTCCGCGGTGTTGAGTGATCGGCTGACGTAAGCGATGACTCTTTCGGTGCCGTTGATAACTTGCTTTAGGACTGCTCCTAGTCCGGTGGTGCTTGCGTCGGTCTGCAGAGTGAATGGTTTGTTGAAATCTGGACATGCGAGGATTGGGGTGGAGACTAGCCTTTGTTTTAGAGATTCGAAAGTGCGTTGTTGGTCCTCTTTCCATTGCCATCTTTGGGATTTTTGGAGCAATGGTGTTGCTAGTGAGGAGACGTTTGGTATGAATCTTCTATACCAAGAGACCATTCCTAGGAATCTTCGGAGGCTCTTTAAGTTGGTTGGTGCCGCCATCTCTGTTATTGCTCGTATTTTGTCAGGGTCGGTGTGGATGCCTTCCTCATTTATTACGTGGCCGAGATAGTTGAGCGAGTTTACACAGAATTTGCATTTTTCCAAGTTCATTTTCAGATTAGCTTTTCTTAATCTTTCGAAGACTGTGCGTAGATGTTCCAGGTGTTCCTCAAAGGTGTCGCTATCGATGATGATGTCGTCTAAGTATGCGAATGCGTTTGGCTCGAGGTCTGGTCTGATGACTGTGTTCATTAGTCTTTGAAAAGTGGCCGGAGCGGAGTGTAAACCGAACGGTAATACTTTGAATTGCATCAGTCCTCGGCCTGGAACTATGAAAGCTGTGACGGGTTTGCTTTCTTCTGTTAATTTTACCTGCCAGTAACCGTTTTTGAGGTCGATGGTGGATAAAAAATTTTTTCCACGTATTTTGTCGAGCGTGACGTGGACCTGCGGTATCAGGTGTGCGTCGCGCTCGCTGACTTTGTTGACCCTTCGGAAGTCTATGCAGAGTCGGGGTTTGCCATTTTTCTTTCTGGCAATAACTACTGGTGATGACCACGGGCTGCTTGATTTTTCGACGATGTTATCGGCCAGAATTTTTGCTACTTCGTTATCAATGATTTTTTGCGTCACTGGGTT
This sequence comes from Megastigmus dorsalis, assembly GCA_900490025.1. Taxonomy (NCBI): domain Eukaryota; kingdom Metazoa; phylum Arthropoda; class Insecta; order Hymenoptera; family Megastigmidae; genus Megastigmus; species Megastigmus dorsalis. The sequence goes on from UELU01145953.1 coordinate 9,105, forward strand.
TCGGGGTGTGTAGCGTTGGGCTATCGGTGTTGGGTGTTTTAGTTTGATGCGGTGTTCCAGTAGTGGAGTTGGTCCTTTGACATCCTCGAATTTCCGTATTTCTGTTTCAAGGAATTCTTGTAGTTTTTTATCCTGGTCTGGTGTTTTTGTTTGTAGCCCTTCTGTGGAGCATAGTTCACACCTGTTATCTTTGGGAGCTGTGGATGGTTCGACGGGGATTCCGTTGATGAAAGCTTTGTAACCGAGTTTTTCCAATATGTGCAATTCCACTTGCGGATTGTTTCGACTGGTTTGGATCGGTCGATGGTGCGGTCCATGAACTCCGTTGGGAGGAGGAATTGTCCTCCCGCTGGTGGCTATTCTGATGTTCCGGCTATATCTTCTTTGATGATCGGCTTTTTCTATTGTTGGATGTCCTCGTCGTTGGGGCTTTCCCTGGCGTAGGTACGGAGGCGGCTTCGGAGGTCGTCTACGGTTCCGGTGTTGTCGAGGCCTAGTGTGTCGAGTTTTTCTTCAAGTGCGGTTTTGTTGAGTGCAGTAATCCACGCCATCTTCTTTCTTCTGTGGGTCGAGGAAGGGTTGGTTTCTGGGTGGTATTTTTATAAACGAGGATTCGTGTTTTACAAGAAAATCGGTTTTTGAGCGTAGAACAAGATAACAATAAAAATGTATACACTTATATCGATACAATATTTGATCAAAAAAAAAAATTTTCCGCGAGTGTAGCTAACTGACAGAGTACCATCTAAATCATCCTGGCAGGATCGCCATGTAACGCTAGAGCAAGCGTGAACTTAAGGTGGCGCTTGTGCAGCGTGCTCTACCGCAAGTCTCTACCCACAGCGTAGGGACACTCGGACTGTTTTACCTTTCCGCGGGATGATGTAGGTAAAAGAAAGGAACGAGAAAATTGATTAAATAATAATAACTCTTTATTTAGCAGATGTAGGTATAATCGGATCGGATCGGTCGGTAATGCTGAAATGAAAGCCTTCTGTCAGTTAATTGTTACTTAAGACTACTGAACTTATCTAGGGTTAATAGTGTAGAGAACAAGGGTTAAGTGTGTCTCTAAACGTGAGTGTGCTTAAAGCTAAGGTTACGAGTAATATATACAATTTCGGTCGGTAATCAGTCCTCGGTTACGATTAATCGAGGGCTGATCCCTAAACTCGCTCGGTACCACCCACCACAGATGTGGCTTTAAGGCAGGGATTCGGAGCTCAGAGAGCTGTAACGGTTCCGGTGTATATGATACGGACGGTAGGACAGAGTCCTGTAATGTCGGTAATAGGACGGTGGAGGTTCGGGTACGGAGGAGTAGTAGTATTGCTACTACCCCTATCAGGTGTGTGGTGGTTGGTGGTGAGCGTTCACATTTAAACGCGCTTTTATGCTTTTGTGTAAAGATAGAGGGGAACTATGCGCCCTCTATCTGTGTGTGGCGACTGGAGGTCTCTTCCTGCCAGAGGCACTATTAGCGCACCGTCAAGTCCGGCCTTATGGCCTTCCACTGGCTCTTAACAATAGCCTTTGACTTGGTGGAGCGTAACTATGCTCGGTATATGGGTCCCCTATATACC
>UELU01145955.1:0-16012 GCA_900490025.1 Megastigmus dorsalis
GTATAGATGATTGTGCGTAATACCGCCCTAACAAAGCGTATGTAATATATATTACAAATGTAAAAAGAGTGTAAAATTGTTTGAACGAAATATTCCGAAAAATATTTTATGGAAGAAACTCCTCAAAGCGTAAAACGATTCTCGCACATCATCTATCTCGGTCTCATTTCGCCGACATGATCAAATTTTAGTACTGTAGTTCGAAAAGGACAATTTTATTGATGATTCATTCAATCTTCAAAAAGTTTTATAATAGTTTGGAAGGAATACATATTTTGACTTTATCGCTACTATCATAAATTTGCTTACGAAAATTTAATAAATTTGACGAAAAATCGCTACAGAATAGAAATGGCATGCGTTATCAAATCTCATTTCTGACATAAAAATAACAAAATCAGAAAACAGTTGAGACAAAGTGCATATTTCTTCTGGTTGAATCTAGTCGTTTCTTATTGAAAAATGATCGAAAAAAACTTTATTTTTTCATATTTTGTCACACGAACTGAATTTATGACTTCAAACGGTAGAATCGTGACCTGTGATTCCGAAAATTCCCGAGTGTCCAAATTTATCCAATACAAATAAGTTTTTGCATTTTCGGTGAACATAATTGATCCGCCATCTTGATTTTTTCAATTTTGAAGGCGGAATCGTATTCAGCGACCTCGAAAACCCCGAGTGTCCAATGTCAGCTGATTCAAATAAGTTTTTGGATTTTTGGTCGGCCATATTGGATTCGCCATCTTGAATTTTCAAATGTTAAGGGCAGTATCGTAATCAGCGACCTAAAAAACCCCGGGATACCGATTTTCGTGAAGATCCGATTTTTTTTCTATTTTATGCGAAAAGTGAAATTTTGCTCGCCGCTCAAGGGGTGAAAAGCGCCATTTCGGGGGTGAAAATATTAATTTTTACAAATTTTGAAAATTCGTCGTTCAACTACAACTATGTAGTGCACTCATGGTTGAAAAGAAAAGAGGGGGTCATTCGGCGTTTTCTATGAAAAAAAAAAGTCTTCGATTTTTCGTGTTTTTTTTTTGTTTAAAAGCGGACATATTTTTTTTTAGTGGAAAAATCGCAATTTCAACCACAGATTCTGAAAGAGCACACTGCAAAGTACGGGAGTCCATATTTTTCATTTGAAAATTCTCGTTTTTTAATGATGAGAATTTGCCTTACAAATGATGAAAAAAAATACGATTCTCGGTCGTTAATAGGTTAATCTCATATCAAATTTCTCTGTGTAACAGATATGATACAATGATATTTATTTTTAATTTAATTTTAGTAAACGCTGCTAACTGATTTAACATTTACTTTTAGTCACCACCGCTAGACGTGTTAAATTTTCGTCATCGCAAAAAGTATCAAACTGCATAAGTCCCAAATTTTAGCACAAAGCAAATTTCTATTAAGATAAAAATTGATTTTATAGCACTGCGAGGCATACATCCACACTTATGTTACGCCTATCCGTGCCATAAGCAGTCCATTATGACACCGTGCTTATCGCCCTCGCTACGCTCGGGCGCTAACTTCACGGTGCAATGTTGGACTGCTTATGGCACGGATAGGCGTGACATTGGATTTATGCTAGTCAGTGCTATAAAATATTGTACGGTACAAGTGGCCTAAGCAGCCCTTCAAAGCACGGCGTTCCTTGCTACGCTCGGGCGCTAATACACTTGTATCGTAGATAACTATTAAGGAGGTTCAGTTGTTACCGTCGTAACAATAACTTTACTGCGCTTCGCCGTGTCTCTCTAGCCTTTTTACACTGATATGTAACCGTTAGATTTTAAAAGGGACAGTACACTAGCGCGATTGAACGGGATTTATAAAAATTCTTTTGACTTCAACTCGCGATTACTCGTACGCATGTGCATGAAATCTTTCGAAACTTTGGCTAAATATTATTGAATACATGTAGAAACTGATGCAATATGTTTAAACTTTAAAACATATTTCGTAATAGGAATAAAAAATACAAAAAAAAATACTGTTTTAATGTTGTACATTTTCTTTTAAACAATAAAAGTGTTTTATGAATTGTTGAATTTCAAAATTTTTGATATACAGGATGTTAAAGGGAAGCAGGATCGGCTCTAAGGCATTGGATAGAGCGGAAAATTCTAAGGGAAAAATCCTATTGCAACTTTTCGATCCGATCAATATTTATTGAATAATCGTCGATTGAAAATTAGCCGAGCGGGCCAATCAGGAAAGAGCTAAAGCAGAGATACTGGGCGGGCCGTTTCACTCCACCCGCCTGGCGCTTCGCCTCCTGCTATAGCTCTGTCCTGATTGGCCCGCTCGGCTAATTTTCAATCGACGATTATTCAATAAATATTGATCGGATCGAAAAGTTGCAATAGGATTTTTCCCTTAGAATTTTCCGCTCTATCCAATGCCTTAGAGCCTATCCTATTTCCCTTTAACACCCGATATAACATTATTCGATAAAGCCTAAAGAAGGTTTGGGTAACGTAAAAAATCCATTTCTTATAATTGACTTTAAATTAGATGAATTAATAGAGTTCTGTAAATAAACACAAATATTTAATACCATATATTAACCAAATTTTAAAATAAAATAAATATATTGTGTTCTGCACTTTTTATATTATAATAAACTTTATAGGCCTGCGATGGCTCATTCGGTAGAGCGATGGACTCGCAGTCCGGCGGACCTGGGTTCGAGTCCAAGCGTGGCCGATTGACACGAGCACCACTGAATTTTAATTCATGTGCTTTGTTTACAAACACATCGCATGCCTCCGTCGCTGATTAGCACCAAGTGGGAGCATAAATAGAGCGACGTTAAATAAAATAAAAAAAGAAAATAAAAAAAATAATAAACTTTATATTAATTTCTTAAAATTAAATATTAACTAAATTTACTCTTAGGCTAAGTCTATATATATCTATAATGCCAAAAAATTATTTACTGATTGCAAAATTTAAAAATATATATTCACCACACTTACGATTTAAAAAATTCCTAAATATCATGTCTAAATGTAATTTGTAAAAAATAAAATAATTTAATTACAAATAAAGGTTTTAAATATAACAAATCTTACCCTAAATACTATAATTAACTGTTTTCTTTGCAGTATTAATGTACTAAAGCCACATAGCTTCACTATTTTTACCTACTTTTTACAAATAAGGAAGTATAATATAAAGGAAGATTGCACGTCTTTTTAAAGAAAAAATAATTAAAATAAATACATTTTTCCGAGGGAGCGTTAGCGACCGAGGAATAGTAGCTTGTAGTATATTACACATCTAGGGAGGAAAAGTAAGAATGGTCTCAGATCGCATGTAAATTGACAAATTTGCGATCTGAGGCATTCTTATTTACTTCCCATGGTGTGTATACTATTTTTTTGCCTAGCGAGGACGAAATTGCTACTGTCTCAAGCCGGCCCCGGGAGAGAAAGTGGCACTTTCGACCCGCTAGGCAAAAAAAAAATTATTTTGAAAGTACTTGTACTTATTATTTATAAATCGATTAAAAAATTTTCATTTGTTTTTATTTTCACATCAATTAATAAAATCCAATCAATAAAAGTATATAAAAGAATGTAATGACAAAGGAATAAAATTAAAAAAAGTTGTTTACTTTCCGCAGTAGTATGGAAAAGTTAAAGGTTTCCGCCCATGTGTGCAAATACGCAGTTTCTGAATGATGCACACAGTGCAGTACTTGTGAAATTCCTGATGGGAAGCCTATGAAAGATGCAAGTGTACGGCTGAGACGTATGTGTAATTCGCGTTTCATAGCCAAAAGCTCTTGTAACGATATAAAAGATAGGCCCAACTTAAGTTTTATAAAGATGAATAATTGGATTATTAAAATTGGCATTCATGCGCTTAATGAAACTCATGAGACTCATGGATATAGATTTTACATGATCAATGTGGTGAGTCAAACCAACAGCCGAGTCAAACATTATTCCCAGATCTTTAACAATATTGAGCCTATCCAGCTGAACACCACTAATAAAGTAGCTCGATAGAAAAGGGAATCTATTTTTATAAAAAGAGATGTTAGTACATTTGCAACAAATTGAAGTATTCGCAAAAATTATATTTATACTGCCTGCCATCTATTCCCAAGTAAAAGAATGGAAGCTTAAGGACTTTTTATGGATATTTAAGGATGATTTTTTACAGATTAACCCATTAACGACCAAGACCCCGAATTTTCAACAACTTATTCAAGGCTTTTTTTCAACTAAAAAAAAGGTTTGAAAAAATTTGAAAAAGATCATATCCTACGTATTTTGAGCTGTTCTTTCGAATGGTGGTATCGATTTTTTGTTAAAATATTACTGCAAAAAAATATGGCGTGTTTTTCACGAAAAAAATTTTAAAAATTTGGAAATTTTCAACTTCATGAATTTTCTTATAAGGAAAATGCAATGTCAATAATTCAAAATACTGCAAAAAAATGCAATCGATGTTGAAATATTACGGGAAATTTTTTTTCATGATTCTAAAGTATTACACAAAATTATCTGGGTTTACTTATTTTCAACGCATTCGCCGACGTACTCCTTTTCAGAACTTTTTGACATTTTCCAAATTACTGCCAAACCTTCCCAAGTACACCAAAAATGCAGATCTTGAATAATAAGCAATCATGATATTTACTTTGTCAAACGCCTTAGAGCAATCCGTTTAAACTGCATCAACTTATAAATTAAAAGGTTAGAAAGCATGGAGTGACATTTTAAAAATATAAGTAATAAGCGCATCAAGAATCTTGGGTAAACAGCTAATCATGCATATATGGCGATAGTTAATGACATCATGTCAATTACTACTTTTATAGATTGCATGTATATAGGAAAATTTCCAAGTGATTTGGTGCAGCGATCCTTCGACTTTCCCTCAGTCTTCTCTCTTGGATCTGGCGATTGCTGTCTTGTTCTGTGGTGCTATTTCTGGCTTGAGTGACTATATTTATATATTTCCTGGGCGGCCAGTTACTCGAGGCATTGGGGGAGGGCTGTTTCTTGGCCGGGCAAATGAGTTTTGCGCAATTGATCAGCCCCTCAAAATTTTGAGGTTAGATTAATTTGTCTGTCTTGCTCACATTTTTCGACTTAAATCGACAGTCCTGCTTATCTTCCACAACTAATTTTCAGAATCAAGATTGGCTGATGCTTTTCTTCTTTGTGACTCACATTATTAGCATCAATTCGAAGTTTTGAATAGGTGCATGCGCCTTCTGTACGAGTTCAATATCCGCAGCCACAGTTGCCCTCTTCTGAGAATCTTCCAAGAATCTTCATCATTTTCCGGGTAACTCTACATTACTGTCTTACCTTCAATCATCGGTTCCAGTGCCTCTCGATAGATGGCAGTATCTGTACCACTAATGTGGGCCACACTAAAAAATTCTCCAATCCGGAGTGAGCGTAACTTGAGTGAGGGGAGAAAAGCGCTCGATCGATTAATCTCTTCCGGCCGCTTATACCAAGCGGTTGAATACTCTTGTAAAGAATAAAATAAATCATCATTTATTTGTAGATAAAGAGACTTATTTCATCCCTCATCGCCTGTTCTCCACGTCCATCCTGATAGCAGCGGTAATAGTAGCAGTAGGCCTGCCTTGTCAGCACTCTTCCGAGGCGCTAGCGCCCACAATAGTGACCCCGACGTGCACGAAAAGGGCAAGACACGAGGGCCTTGTGAACTTGCCATCGTTTTTGTCTCGTAGACGGACGCACCATGTAGCAGCTCATCGCCGCTTGCCGAGACGCCAGCAGCGGGCGAGAAGCCTACACGCTGCAGGCATCGATACGGCGTATCTCCGTGGGTGCACCAACTCCTAATCACCGAATTTCAGTGTGCGCACAGCGCATAATCACCAGGTTCCAACATGCTTACAGCGCAGAGTCACCAGTGCTGAGGGCTTTCTTCAGCACATCGTCACCAAGCAGCGGCATGCCTTTCTGCGCGCCAGACCAGTACACCACAAGCAGCACTACGAATTCTTCACCACCAGTCTTGCCGCACCTCGACGCCATCATCGGTACCGTACACCTGCGTCATCACTGCGTTCGAGGTACTTTTTTCTCCGCCCGATATATTAATGCTTTTATAGCAATGAAAGCGTCTCGATATATAATTTTTTTTGCGAAACCATGTTTGCCTCAGGCTTACTCGATCATCTCGATTTTCAGGTCTGAAAGAGCGCTAGTTTTTCCGAGTGTCCAAAAACATCGACGTTACATATTACGTCAAGATCGTGCTCAAGCAGCTTTTTCAATTTAACTTATGCAGTTAATTAATCGGAGCGCCTCAGGCTTACTCGCCGTGATCATCTCGATTTTCAGGTCTGAAAGAGCGCTAGTTTTTCCGAGTGCCCAAAAATATCGACGTCAAGATTGTGCTCAAGCAGCTTTTTCAATTCAACTTATGCAGTTAAATAATCGGAACGCAACTAAGGATGGAGCTCCGCCAAAACTCTAACTTATATCTGTAAAATAATATATCTGAAACTATCCATTTTTGAACTTTGTGAGTGCGGGTTCCTTTCATAATTAAAAAATTTGCTTTTGCTTACGTATAAGGATCCAGAAAATTTAAAGAATCTACTAAAAGTGTAGAAATACGCAGTTAATATTAAAGCTACAATAATCGAGGAAGTAAATAATACTTACGAAAAAAGTACAGAAATACTGATAAATAAACGATGCATCATGACCGAAATGCTGAAGCTTGTTTGAAACTTAAAAGAGCTAGAGTAAGCTATAATGCTTCGTTAATCTTTGACGATAAAAGAATCAATATGATCAATAAAAATTTTGGGTACCAAGTTACTTACACCTGCAATTCAATCGGAGGAAATTTTGGACTTCACCAAAAGTCTGAACTGTAAACCGTACAAGATCGTAAAGATACAATAAAGGTTAATTAACTGTTATTGAGTAGCGAGAAGAATTAATTTTCTTTATATATCCAATGATTTCATAAAGTACATGCAGCTCATATCATAACGTGATAATCACAATAATCAACTAGATTATTAATTCCTGCAAAACTGAAAATTTCCATATCTTTTTTAATGTTTTTGAAAACCCTATATTTCAAAGAAATTGTTGGCTGAGGTTGAAAAAATTTTGCCCTAACGTGTCAAATACGATTTTTCACAATAATTTAAATTGTTCAATTAACTACGTCTTGCCTTTCGTGCTGATCATTTTCATAGCTTACCGAATGTTTAGGAAAATACATTTTTTCAAAAAGCATCGCCCGACTTCCGAAACCTGAGCGAATGAAAGAACAGCAAATAAAATGATTACAAAATTTGGCTGCTCGTCGATTTTAAAAATTATTTAAATAGATATAAAAATTCAGAGACTTGCAGATGCTGGTTTTGCACTACAGAACAATATTGCTTCAATTTTCGATAAAGAGCGGCTTTGAGCATACTTATAATGATGCTAAAGAATGACTTTAAATTTATATAAGGACATGGTCAATCCCTGACTTAGTCAAAAACTACGAAAAACCTCACGTTGACAGAGTTCTATCAGATTTTCAAAGTTTGACTAATTTTGGGATTTAACAGGTCTAATATTAATTTAAAAAAAAATTTAATATCACAGAAATATAACAGAAATATTAAAGCAATTTTTAGTCTGAAGTGAAAAACAACATACATAGTGGGCGCGACGACGCGGCGTGTAGACGTATCGGTCATTAATGAGTATTTTTTTTACTGAAATCAAAATACTGTAAATATTGAGTAAAATACTGTAAATATTGAGTGTCACATTTTCTTAATTAAATCGTTATAAATAATTTATTCAATTGGTACGACTCTCAAGATTCTATGTGAACTGCATGTCCTTTTTGAAAAAGAGTACTTTCGAAATTATTATATAATGTACGAAAATCTCAATGTTAAGGAGAGACCGGTGAAGCATAGTTATCGGCTATTATTGATTCATACTTCTTTCGTTCATTTTTCAGTATTTCAACATTTTTCATGTTGACCCCAATTCTCTGTAGTTAACAGAATTGAGCTCAACTTGCAAGATGTTAAGTTATTAAAAATTCAACGAAAAAAGTATTGAAGCGTAAAAGTCGATAATTATACTCGTCTGGCATTTCCTTAAGGGAGAATTGAAACAACCTAATTTTTAAATTAAATTATTGAAATAATCCTTTTTGCAATAAGGATGTAAATAGTACATTATGCTACTAGTACGATAAAGAGATTTTTCCGTACTCAGTGTGCAAAATCGGCCTTTGCCTAAGTTGTATATAATATTGTACCTACATATTTGTACTATAATATCGTATAAGTAACGTATACTTATATATATTCAGCTAAAATATCATTAAATAAACTTCCAATCGAGGAAAATAACGTAAAAAATCTATAAAATAACGAATCAAAATTCATTTTGTAACTTTTCGATCCTATGAATATTCATTGTGTAATCATTGATTGGAAACTGAAGGAAAATTGGGCCAAGCAGGGGACAGCAATAGCGGCAAGCAAAGCGCCAGAAGGACGGAGTGAGCTGGCCCGCTGAGTACCTTCCCGCCGTGCGGCGACCGCCGCTACGCCGTCTCTCTCTTTGCATCGTTATTCAGCAATCCGGCTTCTGCGAAAAAAGTATGACAGGCCGATTGCATTGTTGAAAGTTCATAGTCAAATCCTTATTTTAAAATAACTTCTAGCGCTTCACGAAAACCATGTTTTATTTACCATGATGCAACTAAGTAAAAATGTATATTCGTTAAGTAGGTATGAATTAAGAAACTCTTATTAACCACCTAAAACTTTTTAAACTTGTACATAAATGAATATCAGTTCTTTTAAATTTAAAATCAATCGGATACTAATTCTTTTGAATGATTGATCTCCTTAAAAAAAACTTTTAAAAAAGTAAAATGTAGACAAGTATGCTTTTATGTATAAAACAATAATAAATTGAAGAAACAATATTGTACATTTTTTTTTAAATACTTTAAAAAAAATAAATTCTAAAAAATACAAATTGCTACTTAAAAAAGAGAAAATAACGGAAAATATAATGGAAATTTTAAGAATATTGTTTAAAACCATATAAATATATTAGTGTCATTAAAAAACATATTGCCAAGTTTTTTAATTACTTTCTTGATTGTTTTTAAATCAAATGCAAACTATAGAAAGTACTGAAATCATGTAACTAATAGCCAAATATTTTATTCTTTAAGGGGCTCACGTAGTGCCTACTCTATTGCATAATTATCGACATACAGCTATTTTACATTCTGTACATCATAAGGACTGTGCCTCTGCTACAATATACTAAGAAATTAAAATATTGCCTAATCTAAACGAAAAATAGGCTGTAGAAATCTGTAACTAAATCCGGTATACCCTTAAGTGGCAAAAATACATTATAAATTTAAAAGGTTCATAATTCATCAATGCTAAATATATCTACTGTATTGTCAATATAGGTACCAATGTGATGCCTCATAGGTAATTGTAGATGCCGGTTAAGGTACCAAAGATGTGTACTCAAGGTGCTAACTTCAATTAATAATTACAAACATAATGCATGTCAGACAGAAAGGCACTTTAACAATTTTAAAAAATATCTTTAATCTTAAAATTAACTATAGGGAAAGGCGTTCAATTAACAGATATGCAATACGGCTATTTGCGAAATAGCAAATGAGATGTATAAAGGGGCGGTCGCGCGCTCAGTTGGCGCATGACTTGTCTGTGGCGCGCGGTCGCGTGATAAACAAGTGAAAACCTGATATTTATTATTATGTTGAATACTTGACATAATAATTTAATACAGTATTATGTCGCTAAAAAAGACAATGTAATTTTTCAAAATTATCTGAAATATCGAGAAAAAATAACAACTAATTCGTACTTACACGCCATTAATCAATATTTTAGAAAATAATATATTTCATAATGAAATATGAAGGATTTGTATTTGGTACCCATAGAATATCTCAAATCTAAGAATAATGCGTTTCAAGAAACTTTTCTAGTTAAATTATTGCTGTGAGATAATAATTTTCATTTTTCTGAATTCAGCAAGCACAAAATTAAATTGTAGACCCCTTTTTTTAAACATAAAATGCTATTTTAGCCCTTGTATAATGATGTTTGTATCACCTGCGTTGAAATTTACAGAACTGCTGTAATTTTGTAGCACTTGACCCGGCTCTCCCGACTCTCATTCGCAGTGATCATAAGTTCTGGGCCTAAAATCTGTGTCTATTAAGGGGGTCGTCTACCTTCACGCCCAAATTTCGGGCCTATTTTTGACGATGGATTGAAAATAAAATTCACATGATATTGACACAAATTTTTTTTATTTTATTAGTTAATTCTCAAACTTGGATATATATAAAAAAAACAATCATTTTTGTTAATATTCTGCCCTTGACGCGTCCTTGAAGGCACCACTGCCGGAGCGACGTAGTCAAACCGCTGGCAAGAGATTTCAGCCTCAGAACGTTGAAACATAAAAACTTTTATTTTTACTTAATGTTTACTACTCCAATTACAAGGTGATACAAGCTTTTTGGAATATTTGAAAATCTGTCAAAATGGCAGCGATTTAAAAAAAAATGCATTTTCGTACCAGGTTTTTCAAGCTAAAAAGAACTGCTAAAAATCAAAATATTTTTTTTTTTTTTTCAAAAAAGCTCCAGTCTACTTGTAGCGAGATGTTTTCAGAATTAGTCACAATTTACAGATTTCTAATATCTTTGATAGTTTTGTCAAAATCGTGCCAGCCGTTTTAAAAAACCCTATTTTTGGGAAAACGCGTTTAAAGATAAATGATGAACGTGAAAAGTCCGCACGGGGCTGGGTTTGGGGCTCCATATCTCGTGAACCAGCATACTTTCGATCAAGTCCTTCATAGCGCATATTTCTAGTAATATTCAGATTAGAAATATGCAAAAAAAAATCAATTTTTTCAAACCGCGAAGGTAGACGACCCCCTTAACCGATTAAGGACGGGCGGACATTTTTTTCATACTATATTCAACAGCTTTATTTACTTTGATAACGGTCCTATAAAATATTGAGATTAGTCGTTTCTGATGTAAAATTGTCTGAACTTTCGATCTATGTTGTCAGAATTGTAAGAAAATGCCTAGTAAAAACGTTATAATTATTTATTTAACAAAAAACACAAAATTACGAGTGAATTTTTTTTTTCATTTAGTATTCTTGCATCGAAATTGTCAGTGGATTTCGGTGGTTAGAGTAATTTTTGGAACCAACGACCCTAACCTCTACAGCCTCGCCGAAATTGTTCGATATCATGCATTAGGAGCCAATATATTGTACTTCAAATGTTGGAAATAATGTCAAATACCTAAAATATGTACTATTTCGTATTTTTACAGTATACGATTTAAGGTAGTTGTATACCAAATCTAAAGTCTTGAATTATTTTTGAAAATTTGAGAAAAATTAATTAAGGTACAGTAAAAGATGACTGTAAAATTTAGGATCAATTGACCAAATAGTTTTAAAGCTACAGCAAGTTAAAATTTACAATATTTAACATTGCTGTAATGGCGACTGTTTACGAAATGATGCATTTAAGTAAATAATATTGACCGATTGACTGACTTAGTGTCGCTATGTGTACAAAAATTTTGAAAAAATTAGTTTAGTATATTTTAGAATTTATGTATAAATTTGGAGAAGATTGACCAGTTAGTAACGAAGCAGTGTCAATCCAAAGTTTTACGAAATCTTACAGTTCAATCTAGCTCAGAACGTGGAACGACCATAACCCCTCGGAGTATGACGAGCAACTTATGATTACACAAAAACAATATTCTATCTCTCTCGCTGTGTATCATATTTCATCATGATAATATTAGGAAAAGTTATATTTTTCATTTTTAATACTTTATACATAAAAACTTCGAATATATTTTTTTTAATTTTTTTTGTAAGTTTCAATTTGACTCACACAGTCGGGACACAACTACCTTAACCAAAAAATTTGCCATAAATCTAACTAATTTCTCTATAAAGCTATGTATGATTTTTTAACCCATTAAGTACCAAATGCACAGGATGTTGGCGTTTTAATTTGATTTCTTGCCATTCGCTCAATTTTTCTTCGATTTTGATAAAAATTGGTTCCCAAGTATTTTCGAGTATGCTCTTTTTGATGAACTTGACTTTTTTTGAAATATTTGAAAAAACTGAAAATTTTCAAATATTTTTCTTGGTTTTGCTCTGCCAAAATTAAACAAAGTGTCTAGATCATTTTATTTTATGTTTAAAGGGGGCATGGATGTCTACTTTTTCAAACCTATTTATTTTCTTTTTTCTCTTCTTTTCTTTATTTATAGTTATGTTTAATTCCTTTGGAATACTGTCACAGTAATTTCCAAAAACAACATATTCAGTTTTTGTAATATTTAGTGTTAATTTATTCAATGCAAGCCATATTGCCACCTTTTCAAGATATTTATTCATTGATGATTCTACATTTTTCGAATCCTTACCTATTGAGAAAATTGCGGTATCATCCGCAAATGATACTATATTTTCCGGCATACTTATTAGTAGATCATGTGATATAGGATAATAAATATTCTTTTGTAAATTTCTATAAATAGTTTATTTATTCATTTAATCCTTACAAATCTTACTTACTTATACAACTATTATGTGAACTATCAAATCCAAACCATTTTACATAGATCTTAGCTCCGCGTTTTTTCAGCACTTTCTCTACAAGGTATACGTCTGGATATGTTGCTTTTAAAAGTTTTTGCTCGTAGAAACCACCGGCAATTGGCTGATCCCGATAGTCCTCCAGCTTATATGTGACTGGATTGCTGGCTATAACAACGTGACTTACAGTGAAAATTTCCGTTGACCAGTTGGGCGTGTAACCCTTTCAAATGCTTGTTTCATCTTGCTCACTCGCACTTTATCTCCAATCTTGAATTTTAATCTCTGCTGCTTTATTTCTAGTGAATCGTTCGAGCACTATAGCTTCATTTGCGACACTAACATATTTAGACTTCATTCCAGTGGTGCGATGTTTACTGCTGTTTTAGGGTGCCAGCAAATCACGTAGAATTTTGAGCCACTTATACTTGCCACGCAAACTGAATTCCACCCACATCTTGTTCTTGAGTATTCGATTGAAACTCTCACAGATGGAAGCCTTAAGATTACTGTATGTAGAGTATAGATGGATGTTGTAACGTCTCATAAGATTCTGAAATGTGGAATTGTAGAACTCTTTCCCTCGATCGTTTTGCAGATTTTTCGCTACACGACTAGCTTCCTGCAGTACAGACTCTATTGCAGCTGTGAGGTCATCACCATTTTTTCGTTTCAGCGGGACAGCCCACGCATACTTGGAGAAGACATCAATGACTGTGAGCATGTATCGGTAGCCATTATTCTCGCGAGCGTAAGGCTGCATCTCCACCAGATCAGCTTGCCAAGTCTCATCCAAGCCACGCACATTGAACTTTCGACGCGGATAATTGCGACGAGCTGGTTTATGAAGCTCTTCTACTAGTTTCTGATGACTCATTGCTTATATAACTTTGTCGCTTGGAAAATAAATAGGTTTTAGGGACTATGTATCAGCTTTACTTTCTTTCGATAGAATAGTTTCTTCTAGATCTCTTATTTTATTAGATATAATGTATATGAGGCGTTTCACGTCAACTCTCCAAGCGCGGCACGGGAACACTTAATTGTGTTGTTTTCAGCTAATGTTTAAAGGGCTAAAATGCACCTAGAAATTATCATAACGAAGTGATTTCGATGTATTTTTTCCTCAGCTTTCCGATGGTCTTCTCAGATTTTTAAATTTGCTTAATTTGACCTTGAAAAAATATAAAATGTACTATATCTCAAAAAATGCATTTGAATATTTTTTTTGACCTGCTAGATTGAAAGAGGAGGAAATTTTACGTCGATATAGCTATTCTCTGGAAAGGGGTTTTTTGATTTTACCGAGATATCATTCAACAAATACAAAGCGCGCCGGGCATCCTACTGCTGCAGACCTTAACTCTGAGCTGCTCGACTAACCATCATTACAATTTATACTCCTAAGCTTTTAAAGCTTATTCAAGTCTTTTTAACAATTTTTGACTTTTTAATTTAGGAAATATATCGTACTTGGATGCCAAAGAAGTTTTTTTTTAAGTTTCATAGTCTTACGATCTATTGGAATAAAAACGAGATATTTTAAAGTACCTGGGATGAACTTGGCCTTATCGATTCGAACTTTAAATTTCTTTGAATATTTTCATAAGCTTTTTTACTACTAAAGAAAATTTTCGTTTCTTTGCAATACTTTTGTGCCCAATTATATAGAGCGTAAGCTGCAAGCTAGCTCTACGGGCTTCTTTTTTCAAATTTGCACCTATACCATCGCATCCATTTTTGCCGTGTGCAGTGGCAAAAAAATGCCATTCAGCTTTAATTTGAAAATCTTTTTCATGAAAAAGAAAATTATGAAAATTACTCTTATTTTTAAAATGTTGTGCTGCTCCGTCAGTCACATAATAAATTTTTTTAAGTTTATGATGACTTTTAAGATAATTTATAATGATTTTCTGATATTCATATACCGAAACAGTATCATGATTAAGATTATCTGAAATAATAGCTATGCTTTTGTGTTTAAGTTCATCCTTTATTTTATAATACACCGTAACTGTAAATATAGTTGCTTGATTATTATTCCAATGGAATGATTGAGTTGCATTTTGAATAACAAAAGCGTAATTTTCGGCAAAATCAAAACAAATTACTACCTCTCCCTCTTCAAGATTTTCTTTCAAATTTTTAACAAAAACCGCTTGTTGTTTAGCAAAAAAATCGTGGGTTGTTAATTTTACTAATCTATCTTTAAATATTTCGAGAAACTTAGAAACTTTTAATGTTTCAGAAGTACACGGTGTGCCTGAAGCATGCAAAAGTGTTCCGAAAATGGATCCAAAATCAGCTAACGCAGAAAGTTTCTATGTTGTTTGTAGATGAAAAAAATTGCAAATTGAAAATCCTAAGTGATTGGTTTCGCAAGTTATGGACGTTTTTGTATTTATGCTATGCGAATTCGTGAAGTGCAAAGTGGAGCATTTAGATACACGCGTACAATCCGTATTTTAACTCCAAGTTGACCAAATTGAGCATACATTTATTGTTTATTGTTAATAACACTATTTTTTTGAAAATTTATTGATGTGTTCATAAATTATTAAGTTGGCTTAATGAATAATTAAAAATTTAAAGGTTTCGTTTTTAAGACTTATCTCTAAATACTTCAGCTAATTTTATAAAGTTCGTGTTTTCTAAATACAAATTATACGAAAATTTTAAGCTTCTTTCTATGCCACTAGGTGGCGCATCCAATCTGTAATAGGAAAAAGTCATGTCGAAGTTACATATATGCCAGCGAAAAAGTTATGAAACCTCTTCGAGTTGCATTTTTGAAACTTATGTTTTAAAAATGACTCCGCCGTGTTCTCATCAGGATAAGAGAAAAAATGTGTGTGGCCCAGGTGGTTGAAAGATTATTATTGGAAAAATAAAGCCAGAAAATCTTTTAATAATTAAATCTACTGAAAAACTCATAAAAAATTTTATATGTATGAATTATGATCTAAATGATGAACAATATCCTTTGAGTATATGCAGGTCTTGTTATTTGACTTTGCTTGATGTTGAAAAAGAAATTTTCAATCGGCAAGTGCCAACTATGCCTAATTATAAAGAGCTAGTATTAGCGAAGCAGACTCGTATGAATAATGCTAGTTGTAATTGTTATGTATGTTTAACTGCTAAATCCAAAGGACACATAAAAGTTGAGAAAGGCAGAGGTAAATTTAGAGATATAAATAAGGATATTGACATTTGTACTGGATTCTATGAATCACATAAAGCAGAGCAGCTGTTATCGAATAAAAATAGTGATTCTGTTGATTTGATTAAATATTGCACTAAGTG
>UELU01145958.1:0-14662 GCA_900490025.1 Megastigmus dorsalis
TCACGGCACCTTGCAAATGTGATTCTAGTAAACAACATGAAAGGATGTTTCCACACTACAGAGAAACATGTGCAGTTGGACTCACATGTCCAGCAAGGCTTAACAAAATGGAAAGAATTATTTTTGCAAGAGATAAGAACGCTACAACACACAAACTTACAACAGCAAGAGCCATGCTTACAAGATATTGGAGATAGAAGAACAAATGAGGGATTAATTTCTATCTTGCTTGATCTAATAACTCTAGCTATTGGAAACAAGTGGGATGGAAATGCAATATAAACCAAAGTTGGTTATTACTTTTTTAGTTTTTTTTAGTTATAATTTTGTAAACCGGACTGGCGAACAGGAAGAAATTCCTCTGCTGGGTTACTTTTGTAATGTACTTATACTATTATTACTTTGTAATTTTATGTACTGTTCTCTGGTTAAATAAATAATAAAATAATAATATTAGTCAGTGATTGAAGCAGCTGATGGGGACCCAGAACATTTATGGCTGTGTTAATAGTATTGCCGCATTTATCCATGAAAAACGTAGCAGAGGTAATATCCTGTAGCTATATAGAATATTTTACGATACATAACATTAACATTAGAGCTATAATAAACCGCAATAACGAAAAGTAGCAAACCAACACATCCATTATCAAAAGCAGACGCCATGATTGTTACAGGCATTAGCAGCTGAGCTTTGTTAAATACTCATAGATGGCACTGACACTCTTTTCTTATATAAATTATCTATTCCAACCAGCTGTAGTCTACGTGGATGGAGCCGCAAACATGGCGTTTCGAGCTCGGCCCACGTAGACTATCGACTATGTCAAGATTTGAGGTTAGGCATGCGATTTTTCGTTATACGAATTCCTGACTAATCAGAACTGATTGGAATTTCGAGGAGCGACTGAAAATATATATACGATCATAACTCTGCAATTACATTTCTATATTATTACACTATTCCGTAAAATAATGATTCTCTGATTGTTGAAGCAGAAGAGATTTTATCTCCGTACTGAGATTTTGAATGGATTCTAAACTATTAGTTTGTAATTTAGTATAATAAAAAAAGAATATTATTAACACTATTTACATGTATACGTACTTTATCTCAAAAAGCATTTTATATTGAGATTAAACATTCAGAAGCATTGATTCTTGTCAGGACATATGAAATAAAAATTTCTATTCGGAGTCTTTTAGTCTACGTGGACGGAGCCACAAACAAATAGCGTTACAAGCTCCGTCCACGTAGACCACCGACTATGACAAGATTTGAGGTTAGGTCTACGACTTTTCGATTTACGCGTTCCCTCAGGAATGATGACACCGATGGCCCTCCGAGCTTTTTCTTATTTTCAGGTTAATATGTACCAGCTGGTAAAACAGTAAGTTAACCTACAAAAGTTTTTTTTGTACTACGGCATCCCCTTAAGTCTAGCTCTTTATTCTTAGTAATATCTGAACCTCCACACCATGCTATGTGCAGAGATCGACCACTTGTTGCTCGATCTTTTTATATTGTGTGACGTACCAGGGTGGCGCCAATAATTTGCCGACAAGCGAGCTGGTAACGCTCTCCTTGTCAGCGTTTTCGGACCTTAGTTATTTCGCGTGATTATTTTAATAGTATCCCCACCCTTTTACTTAGGTGCCTGTAGAGAGTGATCAGAGGCTACATATTGAGCGCTCTATCGTCTCGGCTACCCAAGTATTTTGTACCCATTAGAAGAGAGTGTGCAGGGAGTCTTAGCTTAGCTAGTCAGTATCCACTTAATGGGGATAAGGCGACGCTTCGCTTTGATTCCGGGGAAAAACAGGAATGTTGGACTTTCTTGTGAATATCTCACCACGCAATAGGGTAGGATGTGACAAGCTCTTCCCGTGCTACCTCCTTCCTGTCACGTAATGGGGCAGTTAGGCTTTTGCAGGGAAGACAATGGTAAGACGGCTTCTAGCTATTGGCTGGCATAAGGGACGTACTGGCCCTTATGTCTTGAATAGCTTGAAAGCTAGTGAGAAAAGCGATATTTTAAGATATTGATTTAATCATTTATTTCGCTGTTCTCTCTACACTTTCCGAGGCTTGGCACACTGCTTTTATAGCTGTGGCGGCGATTTGATCGGCTTCCCCCTCTCTGCGATGATCATCCTTCTATCTCTGATGCCGCTTGGTGGGGATGGTTAGATTCGCACGTGTATGTGTGATTCGCATATAGTGCGGCTACATGTGTGCGCGTGCGTATTTATTCGCATTTTATGCGTTCTATTTATTTTACATTTATTATGAAAATTATTTGTTTAATAATTATTACACTTATGTTATTGAAAAATACTAAATTAGAGATTTTATTCTCTAAGTTACTTGAAATTATAACGCTCGTAAATATTATTATCTTATTTGCAAAGTATTTAAATTTATCTTAACTATTTACTTTTAATATATTATATTAATACATTAGAAATTATTATTGATGCGGTGACAGGTGTCACAATTGCATGATGCGGCAGCCTTACACACCTACAAAAAGTCAGTATCATCATGATTTTATTGAAATAGCTTACAAGGTTTACAAATTACCAAAAGTCGTGAAGACATTTTCTACTAGGTCTCTGAATACGAACTCTCAGAAGAAACTTGCGACATGTGTTTGCCGTTATCCAGGTAGCTTTTCCGGTTAACTCTTAGCCCCTCTTAAACACATCCAGCTGCAATTCTCAGTCTCAAACTTATCTGAATGTGGGTGTAAATAGAGGAACAGTAACATTAACTAATTCATTTATTGCGGCGTTTGATGCCGAGGCGCTAATTCATTTGGCCACAATCACTAATACTCGCAAATCATGGATTTCTAGTGGCATCAGGTCTGACATGCGCGAACGAGACAAAGCATATAGGCAGCATGCGACCGAATCCATCTCAAATCATGAGGTGAGGTCCAGTAAGGTTCGCGGATTAACCTAGGACCTATTTTTTTCGATTTTCTAACTAAAAAAAGAGAAAACATATTTCGGGGTTTGATTAGAAAATTTATTTCTTAGTTTTACAAACTATAGAAGTTTTAAGCATAAAACTACATTTCTGTAATGAACAAATAAAAAAAATCAAACCTACTTAATTCAGCGAATTTTCAATCTTTTCGGACAAAATTTTTTTTAACATGCGTGGAATTTTATAAACTTTTCAATGTAATCATTATTACAGACGCTAATACTAGGCATATAGTACTATTTTGAAAAAACTGAAATTTTTTTTCAATACTGTATTTCGCAGAGTATTTTTTTTCTTTGAAAATTTTTCACAGTTAGTTCATGAGTTTACTTTAATTTTCAACCGTGTCGAATATAGCGAAAATTTTTAAAGCTGAGATATGATTTTTTAATAAAACTTTTTTTGTATTTTTTCATCCTTTATGGGAAATTTAAATCTATCGACATCTAGGAGTAAAAATATACCACATGCATTAAAGCTGAAGTCAAGAACTTCAATTTAACTACCTGATGAACCCCAAAATCTCAATATGAACAATATTTAGTCGCTATCTAAGATAGATTCGTGTAACGTAATCTCGGGTATAACATGATGGGAAAGAATCAATCGATGTTAGATGTACTCATAATTAATATAGTTCCGCGCGTCGCCGATAAGTGGCGGAGGACACCTGATCGCTACCCACAAGAAGAATTACAAAGTTAAGCATATAAGGTTGAAAAGTGCAATACTCTTCCACTTTACTCGCGAGAAACTCAATGAAGAGTAGCTGGTTCACCGAGAAAGCGCAGCGATTTCCCAGTTAGTAGCAAGAGACTCTCTTAAAATTAACTTATCGTTAATAAGTCCCTTCACGAATGGGTCGTGAAGGAGTTATATTTAACTCCTCCGTATTCGAGATTTTTCAAGAATGTAATGTTCTCCAAGCTAACCGCGAGGAAATGCAAACTTGCTGGATACTCCTACGAGTTCGCTGCTGCTGGTAAGAAGCGAGCAACTTGTCGAGAGAGCCTCGAGGTAGGAAGGAGAAAAATATTAAAGTGATTTCAGTGGTATTAGGATTTACTGATCGGAGAGAGCAGGTATAAGATTGCGTACTTTCCTCGATTTCGGCCATGTTTATATACTCTTCTCCGCTCATCATCGACTTCCCTCTCTCCTTGGTTCCTCGAACGTGTGAGAAGCTCCTGAATGTGTTCGCTTGATTAGCGCGAATCTCTCTCTCTCTCTCTCTCTCGCTTTCTGGTATGAGAGCGTACGCGTGTCCATGCGTTTGATTCGCACGTTTCGCGATCGCATTCCTTCTTTCTCGCTCGCATTCTATTGTATATCGTTTTATTTTCGCTTATATTTCTAATTTATTAAGATTTCTTTAACGCGACTACTACTATTATTATTATATCCTATCAATAATCGTTTTTTACCAGTATAGAAAAATACTATTTTCATACATATTTAATATTTATGACTATATTTCAATAAATATAATTATATAACGAAATATATAACTTATGCAATAAAGTGTATGTATTATAATTATAATTATAACAATGAATTTACTTTAAGCGTTTCAAATAAATGCTTATGATAATAACTTTAAATTATGATTTTATTATTAAAATCTTTAAATCATAAATCTATTACATCTGAATGTACATCTATGTTAATGCAAAAATAAGGCAAAAATAAAACTTAGTAAAACATCTAGTCGCAGTCATGCATCGAGCGTTATTTTAGAGACTAGAGATAATTGGATTAAAAGATATATTCAAATTTAATTGGATGAAATTATAAAGTGCCTCTCACGTCGGGGTGCTTGATTTTCCTGATTCCCCTTGCCTCTCACATTGTGCTGAATAATTTTATGATAATGTCACTGTATTGTGATACTAAGCAAAGCATGGTGTTACGCATAGAGGAATATCATAATTAGAGCACATATAATTTGTTCGAAATTGAGTTTTACGTAAAGAGCACAAGTGGCACCTTCGTTTTGTTCCTTTTGGCAGAAAATGTCGATCAACTAATCGACTGGCAGTGACTTCGTTACGCTGAATGCTTTCAGTAGATTCAAGTTTCAATAAAGATCTAGCTTCTTGTAATCGAAATGAAGAATGTAACCGAGGGATTTTCGGAGATCGGGAATTTAGGGTTCAGGTGTTTGCAAAATGATTCAGGCCAATTGATGTTAACTCTACTACTATTTATTCTTAATATTAATTATAATAAAATATAATTAATATTAAGAATAAATAGTAGTCAGTCCGTGGAGAGTGTGTGAGCCTGAAACAATAAAACGGCGTTCAGTAATAAGATTACGACTAAGCTAGACGTGGGTGTGTCGGTGTGTATGTGTGTTTGTGTGTGTGTATGTGTGTGGGGTTACATTGAGCTGCCCATAGCTATCACTGACATTTACAATGTGAAGAACGACGGTCGGTGACTACGCCTGCTTCCTTCACAATACAGGGGCCGTTGGATTGAGTAACTACTGGAGCGCCGAGTAGTTAATCCATCCTCTGGCACGGAACGCGTATGGGCAGGTGGGAGTGTCGGTCTGTCCTCTTCACGGCGGGGCTCCTACCGGGGAGAGGCGCAGGTTGGCAAAGTCCGAGAGTCCGGAGCACCAGGAGGCTCTCTCGCTTCAGCCTTATTCGGCGGTGTCGTGGGGGCGCGTAACGCGTAGCGGTCGGGTCAGGACCCTTCGTCTTGACTATGAAGCACCAATAGTCAAGCCGAGGGGCAGGAACTCGTCATCCCGGGAGCACCAAGGAATGAGGAGGTTCGGCTCATCGCACCGTTCCCTAGAGGCTGATCAATACTTGGAGCATCAAATTAGAGAGCAGTTGCCTGGGTCGGAGCGCCGAACCGATTGACTGCCGAGCAGTGTGCTCGCCCTTATATACCCACAGTTGCCCCGGACTGGGGCGCGGGTACCTGCGAGTATACTGCACGAGTATGCTGGAGTGTGACGGGTTGCGGCAGATGAGGGGTGCTCGCCACATCCCCCTCTTCTTTCGGAGAGTGAGCTTCCGGAGGCTCACTCTGGCTGTCTGGTAATGGTGATACCTCGATCGAAGTCGCCCGCGGGTGCGAAATTCGAGAAACCGGTGTATGACGGTGTGAGCAAAATAAATAGTTAAGGTATACGGAGATAAACTTACGGTGTATCGATGGATGTCGCGGACATTCCCTTTCCATCCAGCCTAATGGCCCATTTTGTGTCCCCTTGGCGGGCACGATACCGCCGTGCATCCTGGGGAATGCATCCCCGTTCTCTTTATGACCGAGTCCACTTGGCATGCCTGTGGCCTTGCTAGTGTTGCTGCTGCCTCCCGCTGCGCTACTCGCTACCGGAGTTCGGCTACTCTCCTCGACCAGTCTGGTGTGTCGATTAGCTCGATCTTTTTGATCCGGGGCTTCTGAGCCGGGCCCTTGGCTCTTAGAAGCCTTGTTGGTAATGCCGGCCTGGACGGGCGAGTTTTGTCGCAAGTTGTGCGACTGGCGCTCTTGAGCGTGGAGTGCATACTCGTCTCCGGTGGCTGCTATGACGAGTCGCTTCGTCTGGCCCTTGCTGTGACCCATCAGGTTGTGTCCCATGTGCCGGTGTTGGTGATGTTGAAGGAGGGGGTGGTATCAGCTGTAAGAGATCGACGGCTTCGGGAGAAGTGGTCCTCGGTTCCTTACTCGTGACGACGGTCGGGGTCAGGCTGTGGATGGGTGTGGGAGTGTATTTTTTTGTTCTTGCGGCTCAATACTCGATTTTGATGTTAATTTTGTAAGTGCACATGTCGCATTTGTTTACCTTTTGAGTCTACTAAGTCGTAGATGACGGGATACTTTCGTGTGCACTTTGTACGGACCGTCTGCCTTCATATCTAGTCCTGCGTTATAGCTTTTCGCCTTGTTCGACAGTTTGTGTATTTTCTTTAATACGAGGTCACCTACAGTAGGCTCCCATTTACGGCGTCGCAGGTTGTAGTGGTAGCGTTGTTTGTCAAAGCTTTGGGGGATATTCATTCGGGCTAATTCGATTCCTTCCTGCAAGCGTTTCCGATGGCTGTCCGTTCCTGGTAACATCGGGCTTCCTACCTCCTTGCTCAGTGTGCCTGGTGGGGTTAATTCTCTTCCGTAGTTCAGATAAGCTGGGGAGAATCCTGTGGAATCACTGCGGGCTGTGTTGTACGCGAAGGCGAATTCTGCGATATGGAGGTCACAAGTCTTCTGTGTGTCTTGAATAAATTGCCGGATCATGGTCTTGATGACTGCGGTGCATATGGGGATATTCCGTGATGTTCTATGCCGCAGTCGTGTAATAATTTCTTGAATTCCTTGAAAACAATTTGTCGTCCGTTGTCGCTGACCACTGACTTAGGGCATCCGTGACATAAAATGATGTGTTCGCGTAGGGCTTTCGTAACGGCTTGAGCTGTTACCGTGCTCATCGGTTGTAACCCGACCCATTTTGAAAACCTACCTTGCATAGCTGATACGAATAGCTGAGTATGCCCGTTTTTCGAACGGGGGAGTGGTCCGATCAAGTCTACGGACACCATCTCCCATGGCTGTTCGACGTTAGTTGCGTGCATTTATCCCGGTGTTGCCTGCTAACTCGCTTTATGACGTTGACAGTTGTTGCAATTTCGCACATACTTAGTTGCCTCACGGAGCATTCCGGGCCAATAATAGAGGCGTGATAAATGTGCGAGTGTTTTTGCCACGCCCATGTGGGCTCCGGTTGGTGCATCATGATTTTCCTTAAGAATGCGGTTTCGTTCGTTGGACGGTATACATAATTTCCATTCCTCTGTTGGATCGTTATCGTTAAAATCGAGGGTGTGTATGATCTGCGCCTTGTCCTTGTGTTAGTGCTACGCCAAGCCCGGCTTTACTTGCGTCGGTTTGGAGCGTGAACGTTTGGTTCCAATTTGGGCATGCGAGTATCGATGCTTCCATCATTTGTTGCTTTAATTTTTCGAAGGCTTGATGTTGGCTATCCTCCTATTTCCATTTTGCTTTCTTTTTTAATAGTGTATTTAGGGGGGCTGATAGCGTTAAAGTGTCCTTTATGAAGCGTCGATACCATGATGTCAATGCTAGGAAATGTCGGAATGGTTTTACTGTTCTTGGTCGTTCGAAGTTTTTAATGGCGGCTATTCTATCAGGGTCTGTTCGGAGACCATCTTTATCGACGACTTGTCCGAGATATTTTTAGCTGCGTCTTGCGAAGTGACATTTCTCCCAATTCGGTATTAGGTTGGCAGCTCTTAGCCGGTTCAGGACTTTTTCCAGTAATGACATGTGTTGCTCGAACGTTTCGGAGATAATGTCTATGTCGTCTAGGTAGGCTAGCACGTTTGTCGCCATATCTGGCGTGATTATTTGATCTATAAGTCTCTGGAAGGTAAACGGTGCGGAGTGTAATCCAAATGGCATGACTGTAAATTCGAAGGAGCCTCTACCTGGTATGGTGAATGCTGTTATTTTACGGCTGTCTTTGTCTAGGGGTACTTGCCAATATCCGTTCTTGAGGTCAATGGTGGAGATGTATCTTGCTCCACGTAGCTTGTTTAGTGTCGCATTGATTTGCGGTATCGGGTAGGCTGTCTTTCCGGATGCGTCGTTGACCTTCCGCAAGTTGATGCAAAATCGAGGTTTTCCGTCCTTTTTCCTGGCTATTATTACCATGGGCTCTCTGATGGACGTACTGCCCCTTCCTTCAGCATTTTATCCAATTCCGCGCTCATTGTTTCTTGTTTGGCCGGGTTGCATGGTCTATGCCGCTGTTTTATTGGCGTTGGGTCTTTCAAGTAGATTTTGTGAGTTATTAAAGGTGTTGTCCCTTTAATATAGGCGAAGAGCGCTTCCTCTTTTCTTAAAAGGTTATCTAGTTGTTTTGCTTCTTCGGCTAGTAGGTCTGGCAGTCTTTGCAGCCTGTCTACTATATAAACCCTTGGGGTTTTATTGACTCCTGGTTTTATTTCAAATCCGCATAGGGTTATTTTGATGTTGAGTTGCACCAGTAAATCTATTCCTAGGAGTATATCGCATCCTAGTAATTCCATTATATAAAATGTGTGCTTGATTGTATGGCCCAACAGTTTTATTTCTCCGCTCATCGTGCCCATCAAGATGGTTTCTGTGCCATCAGCCATTTCGACTTGCCATGGTTCTGCTGTGCGCGTCCAATCGTTTGTGTTGCAATAATGATGGACACGATCATTGATGAATGAGCTACTGGACCCGGTATCTATTAACGCTTGGTACTTGCGGTTGCCTATTCTTGCTTCAACGTAGCATCTATGCTTTTCTTGGGCCGGTCCGGTGTCCGTCCGGCCCCTTTTTCGTTTCCCGCTTTTGGGCAAGCGCAGTCTCGGGATAATATATTATCTTTGCCACACCATGAACAAAATTTCACGAATTTGTTCTTGAAGTTAGTTCGATCGTGGCCTCTTTGCTTGCATCGCAGCAGCATTCTTTGCAGTTATATTCCTTGGTTATTGACATTGTGACGTTTTTCGGGGCAGGCTTTGGTTCTCATACTTCCTTGTTGATTTGCCGGAGGGTGTCCTCTAGTTCTTCTGTTCGTTGGATAATGTCATTTGCTGATTGTATTTCGTGACGCCGTATATGTAGGTGATATTCTGTCTTCATCTGGTAATACAGTGTGTCGAGTTGGCGTTCCGTACGCCTCATTTGACCTAGATAATGCATCGAATATTTACAGAAATAATTCAATAAATTACGACGAAATATCGAATGCCTGCACAACAAATAAGAAATATAATATCCGAACGATAGAAAAAAGGACAGATCGCATAGAAAAAATACTAAAAAAGATTAACTTGGATCATTTATCAGAAATGGACGAGAAAAGTATTCAGGATTTGATAAAAACGAATGAAGATATTTTCTGGCTAGAGGGAGACAGACTAGGGAACTGCAACCTAGAATACCATGAAATAAATCTTACAGTTGATCGACCTGTTTATGTAAAACAATTTCCTATACCACATAAATTAAAGGAAATCGCAATTAAGGAAACACAAAAACTCATCGACAACAATCTAGTAAATAAATCAAAAAGCGCATACAACCCACCTGTGTTTATCGTAAAAAAGAAAGCTACACACGAAGGAAAAGAACGTTGGCGATTAGTGATAGATTACAGAAAATTAAATGCAAAAACATTACCTATACAGGGCGTCCCTGTATCTACACCGCAAAAGGATCCACCGGATAGAGGAGAAAATTCTGACATACGTAACTTTTCCGTTTTCCGATTAAATGCATAATTTTGGAGTTATAGGCAAATGAAAATTTAGAAAATCAACCAATCAGCTCCCGCCGCCGTTACCGCGCCGGCGACAGAGGAGAGAGTAGGCGGGGCTTCCGTGCTACGGCAAAAGCACCGACGAACGGGAAGGAGAGGGCGCCTAACCTTTCCCTTCTCTACTCGTTTAGCTGAAAACATAGACGCTCACTGCGTTGTCCAAATCTTAGGACGGGCAAGCGGCTAAGCGCTATAAGTATACCTATAGGTATTGCATGTGTTCGTCCGCTGTCTTCGCACACGTGACACGTGACGCGGGCTTGTATTGGTCGCGTACCTTGTACGAGTATGGATATTGTCTCTGAGGCCTCTCAGTGTATCGATGCCTCAGTCGCAAATACAAAATGGCGTACAAATATCTATTCCTCTGACGATTTCATATTTTCCTTTTGAATAATTAAAATCTAGACTTGTATATAAAAATTAAAATAATATTAAAATAAAATAAATTTACTAAATCAATCTCATCATTAGAAAACAACATTTTTTATTCAGAAATCCATGGGCTTGAAACGATTTATGTTTAAAAAAAGGCAAATTCTTATTATCACAATCACTAAACAGTCTCCAAATTTAAATAATCCAAGATCAATAAATTTTAACAAGCTGTTAATCGGCAAAGGCTTGAATTTCGATAACTCAAGTTCTCGTAAAATAAATCTAGCAGAGTTTAGTCTATGAAACTTTTCACACAGATTTTATGATGCATTAAGAATAAGTTTTTAAAATTACAGACTATAAACCGTCTGCAAATTTGAATAATTCAAAATTCATACATTTTTTAATTTAATCGACCACAGGCTTGAATTTCCATACCTCAAGTGCTCGTAAAATAAATCTAGCAGTTTTTAGTCTATGATACTTTTCACACAGATTCTATGATGCATTAATAATAAGCTTTACAAATTATAATCGAACAGCCTCCTAATTTAAATAGTACAAGTTTAAGTGCATTCTACCACGAGAACAATCAGCCGTTGACTCGATATTCGATATCTCAATCACTCAAGAAAATAAATTTTGAATTTATTTAGTGTATAGAAAAGTGTCATAATAAAATGTATGATTTCGGTTTTATTTATTTCCATACCATAACCATTAAATACATTATACTTCATACATTTTTGCCTTAATACAGAATATAAATCTGTCAGCGGAAAATGTTCGCACACTTGCTTGTAGTAAAGGCTTTTCGCGAATTCGGCGCGCCGGTGACGTACGCTGTTAAACAAAATGCGATCGTCATATTTTTGTTTTTTTTTGCTTTCTGAAATTCGTTTATTACTCACTTCTATCGCAACCACCATGGAGCGACTTGCGCGTATGCCTTATGCGATAGAGGAGTACGTTCAAACGGTGCAATTTTATTACGTGAGTGGCGGAAATTTGCGCGAGGCAGCTCGTGCATATCGTGAGCGGTGGCCGAATCGTCGGCATCCAGATCCGCACACGATTGGGGAAGCTCATCGTCGCTTCGAGGAGACGGGCAACGCGTTGCCGCAACATGCGGATGCCGGTCGTCCTCGACACGTGTTGCTGCCGCGGGTGGAAGAGCGGATAGAGGAACTGTTCGAGGCTGATCCGACGACTAGCGAGAGCTGTATCACGGCAAGTCGGCATCTCGAAGAGCAGCGTGCACAGGGTAATCAAGGCCACCGGGAATCATCCGTACCATTACCAACGGGTGCAGGAGCTTTTGCCGGGTGATTATCAGCGGCGCGTGAACTTTTGTGGCGGGCTTTTAGCTCAAGTGCGCGCGGATCCGCAGTTCGTGCATCGTATCCTGTGGACAGATGAGTGCACTTTCACGAGAAATGGATTGTCCAATCACCATAATTACCATTGGTGGGCGGACGAAAATCCACACCTCGTGCGACAGACGAACTTTCAGTATCGATGGTCCATTAATGTTTGGGCTGGCATTATTGATGGAAGAATTGTAAGTAATATTTTATAACACATTGCATTATATTCATTTTATGTTTTCCAAGTGCAGTTTTTTAGTATATTTGAATAATTTTGAATAATCGACTTGAATTTCGCTTCAAGTGTGTCTAATATAGGTGTCGAACTGTATGGCAAAACTCAGTTCTGTAACTTCATTAATTATCTAAAAATTGCATTTGTTTATTATTATTGACTTTAATGGTTTTCTAATAAATAAGGATTTGGGAGAACCGATAGAATCAGAATTTTGTACACACCTTCTTGAAGCTTCAAATTTTCACCTACGCTTTGGGGCTAATTATTTTTTTGCATATAAGTTTGAACAGGTAATTTAGCAACTGCTTTAAAGCTAATTATCTCGAAAAGTTATAGTTTTATCGAAATATGCCTCAGATAATCGGAATGTGCGATTTTTTTTACAAATTATAAGATAACAATCTTTATTTATTCAACAATGAATAGCTCACGGGATAATTTTTTTTTATAACTCATGATTTTACAACTCTATCAATCTTGAATTATTTAAATTTGGAGACGGTTTATAGTCTATAATTTTAAAAACGTATTCCTAATGCATCATCGAATTTGTGTGAAAAGTTTCATTGACTAAACACTGCTAGATTTATTTTACGAGAACTTGAGTTAATCGAAATTCAAGCCTTTGCCGATTAACAGCTTGTTAAAGTTTATTGATCTTGGATTATTTAAATTTGGAGACTGTTTAGTGATTGTAATAATAAGCATTTTCCTTTTTTTAAACATAAATCGTTTTAAGCCCATGGATTTCTGAATAAAAAAAGTTGTTTTCTAATGAACGAGATTGATTTAGTAAATTTATTTTAGTTTAATATTATTTTAATTTTTATATCCAAGTCTAGATTTTAATTATTAAAAAAGAAAAGATGAAATCCTTAGAGGAATAGATAATTGCATGCCATTTTGTATTTGCGACTAAGGCATCGATACGCTGAGAGGCCTCAGAGACAATATTCATACTCGTACAGGGTACGCGACCAATACAAGCCCGCGTCACGTGTCACGCGTGCGAAGACAGCGGACGAACACATGCAATACCTATAGGTATACTTATAGCGCTTAGCCGCTGGCCCGTCCGAAGACTTGGACAACGCAGTGAGCGTCTATGTTTTCAGCTAAATGAGTAGAGCAGGGAAGGTTAGGCGCCCTCTCCTTCCCGTTCGTCGGTGCTTCTACCGTAGCGCGGAAGCTCCGCCTACTCTCTCCTCTGTCGCCGGCGCGGTAATGGCGGCGGGAGCTGATTGGTTGATTTTCTAAATTTTCAATTGCCTATAACTCCAAAATTATGCATTTAATCGGAAAACGGAGTTACGTATGTCTTAGAATTTTCTCCTCTATCCGGTAGATCCTTTTGCGGTATAGATACAGGGACGCCCTGTATAATACCTTCCATAACGGAAATCTTCGACGAAATGGGAGATAACAAATACTTCACTACAATCGATATGGTTTCGGGTTTCCACCAAATAAAAATGAAACCATCCGATATGCACAAAACAGCTTTTAGCATACACCCATTGGGACGTTTCGAATTTAAGGGTCTACCTTTTGGTCTTTCAAATTCACCAAGAACCTTTCAAAGAATAATGTTATCTGTACTAAGCGAATTAATGGGGAAAATTTGTTTTGTATACATAGACGATATCTATATTTTTGCTGGAAGCAAGGAAGAGCATAACAAAAGATTCAATGAAGTAATATAAAAATTAAGGGAAGCAGGGCTAAAACTAGCACCAAACAAATGCGAATTTCTGTTGCAATCGAATTGGTATTATAAATAGAGTTTGAATGTAACATTTCCAAAAAATTCCTACAATAAGCAAGCTAAATTATTCAGTTTTTAAAAATTCAATTACAAAGCAGTTCCTTAGATTTTACGTATTCAAGTGAATATATAAATCTTTCGTTTTCGGTGTTTTCACAATAAGTTACAGATCTTATGTTCACAATAGTTAAGATGTGATAAATAGTATATTATACACCTAGGGAGGAAAAATAAGAATGGTCTCGCCTTCGGCTCGGGTGACAATTTCCATGCGATCTGAGGCATTCTTTTTTACTTCCCATGGTGAGTATACTATTTTTTTACCAAGCGAGGCCAAAATTACCACTGTTTCAAACTGATCCCAGGCGGAAAAGTGGTACTTTCGGCCCACTAGGTAAAAAAATAATATGATCAATTATTGACAGTCTCAACCCTGTAGAACACAGAGAGTATTCGAATAATAGAAACATATATATGTCCTCTATTCTGGGTATCTGTAATTTATTTTAAATAATGAAAAAACATATTTTAAATTATTATATTTTTTATTCGCCACTGAAATAAACACGTCACTAAAGAAATATAT
>UELU01145961.1:0-11036 GCA_900490025.1 Megastigmus dorsalis
GTGCCTAGGCATAGTAAATAAATAATAATAATAATAATGCGCTGTATTGCGGGCACGAAATATATATTTCGATATATTAAGCAAAAAACAGATTTTACGCCTTTTTGAAATTTAAAAGTTATTGCTATTGTGCTTGAAATTTAATGCACATCAATTAAGCATTAAATCAGTCAAAAATTAATCTGCTTGAAATTTACTGAAATGCTTAAAATTTAATGCACTTTTTATTAAATTTCTTGATCTGTATTAAGTTTTCGATAAAAAAAAAATTTACTGAAAATTTCCTTGTATTATACTGAAATTTTAATGCAAATCAAATTGAAAAGGTTGTATCTGCATTAAAAGAACTAAAAATTAATCTCCTTGAAATTTTCTGTAATCGAGCATGAAATTTAATGCACTTTGTATTAAATTTCTTAATATGCATTAAAATCTTAAAAAGTAATTTTACTTGAAATTTTCTGCTATTGTACATGAATTTTAATGCAGTTAACGTAAAAGTTAACATTAACATTCAAGCATTTGCAAATTAAATTCAATATGCTCGTACAATAAATATTTAGTTAATGTACATTAAGACGATATTTATGTATGTTGTTGAAAGTTCATGTGCATGTACTTAAATTATACAGCAAAATTTTTGGTAAAAAGAATGAATATTCATGCATATGTACCTTAAATAGTTTTTAATGTACAAGTACATTACAATTCATGTACAAATGGCGCTGAAAAGTGCATTAAAATTCATGTAATTTTTAACAGTGTAGATAATAAGCTTCCATTCGCATTTATGAACGAGTTATTAGCACTTTTCTTGCAAAAATTATGAGCGGTCTGATATATGGATAAATTTTGGGCCTTAACGGAAAGCCGGAGGAGCGCAGTTATTGACGATTACAGTTTCATACTTTTTTCGCTCAATATTTCATATTTTAACATTTTTCGACTTAAGCCCAATTCTTTATAGTTCACAGAATCGGGCACAACCTGCAAAATTTTAAAATATTGAAAATTGAGCGACTAAAGTATGAAACCGTAATCGTCGCAACTATACTTGTCCGACTTCCCGTTAAAATTTAGCGTTTATTTCACTTATAAAATGTGTCAAAAATTAACATAATTTTCGATTACTCATATCTTTTGAATGAAAAGTGCTAATAACTCGTTCTATAATAAAGATAAAAGCTTATTATCTATACTTTTGTTATGTTTTGTAACATTTTCTAAAATTTATATTCACCCTGTAATAAAGATTAAAGACAACCATGATTTTTCATATATTTTGATAAAATGCGCTTTAACTCGGTCCCATATCTCATATTTTTCGTCAAAGTATGTCTCTGTAAAATTTAAGCCAAATCCGAGGCTCGGACCCGGAGGGAGTAGCCTCCCCTTGTAAGTACATAAATCGCTTTTGTAGAAGATTGATTTCAGTAGAGAAGGAAATACGTCAGCAAGATTATTATGAATAGGAAATCTATATAATTAAAAATTAAAAAATCGTGATATCAAGCATGATATTTTACGGCTTATACAAGAATTGGTATTCAATACACAAATTAACCACATAATTGGTTAAAATTGTTAGTACTATGAAGCCTGAGTGAAACATGCACTAAATATTATTATTTTGATGAGCACCCGAAAGTGTCCGTCGAAAGAAGGTGTATTATATTAGGTTATTGAAAGAAATGTAATTGAGAGCCAAATTCATTGTATTTAATCGCTGAATATATTAAGACAATGAAATTTAAAATTAATGCTATTTAAATTTTATGAAAAGAGAATCAATTTTGATTAAAAATTTATTGTGAATTAAAAGTTTTTTTTTGTATCTAATAATAGTAAAATCGTTAGGTTTGTACTGAATATTATAAAAAAAAAAAAAAAATATAAACTAATACCCAAATCTGAATGCCCCATGTTCTCGTACTGGAGTCGGAGATTTGGTCTATCAACTTATGAGCATACATGAGTAAATCGAACTTTGTTTACAATGTTTTCAAAAATTATTTCAACGTAAGTTATTTATCGAACCGAAGCAAAAAGGCGATTATTTCATGTGCACGTCGCACAATATACTGTTATAGTATTTATATAATAAAACTAGAATCTCTATAAAACTGCTTTTAATATTATACGTGATACTGTCTCGAATTTTTTATTCTGTTTCATTAATATTAGTATCACGATATATGTCGCATTTTACATCAATTAATATTGATGTAACGATTACTCACCTGGATATCTTACCGTCAATGTGTAATTGACCATCAGCAGAACTTGGACGGCTAAAATACAAAAAAAAATATTTTAAAAAGTATTATAACATGCATGAATGAACAACACATAAAATACATTATGGTGTGCTATACTTATGTATTTTATTATAATTTTTATAATTTGTAATTTAATACTACTAAAACTTACAAAATTTTTCTAAATAACAATGCAACAATAACCACTATAAATCAATTATACTAATAAGTTTTTCGTAAAATTATTTCTTAAGGGACCTCTTCCTCTAATTTTGAAATCAACTACCTAAACAAAAATGATGTGCACCAAAGTCTATATAGGATTTTCGACGAGGATTCCAATGGTGACCCTGAATTTGATCTTGGACTTGTTCTTTAAGGTCATTTGAAGGTCTACTTCATTCTTTTAAATGGAAATCTCTATTTTCTATTTTATTTTATTAAAAAAATGGAATCCTCGTCGAAAATCCTATCGACCATGAGGTTCGTCATCTTTTTTTAGGTATTTAATGTACTTAATATAAAGTTACTGATAAAACTACGTTATCGAAAAATCTATAGATTTAAATGTATGATCTTTACTTCCCTGTAATCTTTAGTTTAACCCGTTTCCGCCGAGAACGCCATTCGCGATACCCCGGTCTTTAAGAGCTTGTAACTGACATTCAAAACGTCAAAAAAAAAATGAGAAGGTCATCAACCGTAGAATACATGGGAATTTTTTTTGAATTTTTTGAGCATCTTTTGAATTTAGCATAAATTTACCTTTTGCAAAAATACAAAAATTTTCTTGAAATTTTTTGAAAAAATTCGGATGCATTCTTTCAGGAATTCTAAGAACTTTTTCTCTCTTGACAATTTTTCCATAACCTCATAGTTATTGAGTAAAAAATTCATAAACATATTGACAAAAATGTTGCAATCTAGGCGCCATTTTAAAAACCCCCAGGTGAAAAATCGATCCAGGAACCATGAGTTCCTCCTTTTCAAACATCTATTCCACCGGTTAATGAGGTTCCGAGTCGATTTCACTCGGGAAACCTTTTGAAAATTCGATTTAAAAAAAAATGGGTGAAAAATTCATGTTTTTTGTATTTTAAACTGCATTTTGCAATAGTAACAAAATTTTTGGAAATTTTAATGGGCACCATCGGAATATGACCTTCTCATTTTTTTTGACGTTTTGAACGTCAGTTACAAGCTCTTAAAGACCGGGGTGCCGCGAGTGGTATTCTCGGCGGAAACGGGTTAAAATGATTATTTTAAATTCAACTGTTATTAATGCTATATATTTATTGTATTAAATAACATATGAATCCTTGTTGTTCTATGTATTATAACGAAAGATTAAGTCATTTTAGACCTATGTTATAGCTTGAGAAAAACCTTTCAAAATAATTATAATTAAATCCTAAGTAAGTAGTTTCATGATAGATAATATCATAAATAAAAATGAATAAATATTTCACGAATCTTTCTGATCATTTAAGACAACTTTGCACGCTTATTTCTACATATAAGCACAATAGTAGATTAAATCTTATAATACTCTCAATAAAAAATAGACAACCAATCCATAATAAATTTATGAAAATCATTTTAGCAAAAAATACAGGGGAAAATTGGTACAATTTTTCATCAAGGAAGTCAGAAAATCTTTAGATTAAAATTTTGCATCGTATAAAATAAAAGTTTTCAAAAAGTAATGAATACAAACTAGATATTAGTCAAGTACTTTATAATAATTTAGTTTGAATTAAATAACAGAAGTTAAATAACGGAAAGTCAAACGATTGATGCAATATTAAAAATGTGTTCTTAATCCGTAGGTTATGGTACGGAATTCGGTTTCGAATATCCAAGCAAAAGATCGAAATAAATTTTGCATAATTTCCACTTCTTCTAAAAATAATTATAATTATAGCTCCTAATAAGCAGCGAATACGTGATTGGATAATAAACCTACCTCCCATTCTTCTTTTGTCACCTCTCTCTCTCTCTCCCTCTCTCTCTCAATTTTGTATTTCTATGGAAATAAACAAATATCTATCTTTCAATCTCGCTCTCTCTCTCTTACACACACTCTTTCGTTGTCTCGATTGCCCCAAGCCGCAACGTTTTATTCAAAATCAGAATGCAAAGTTTGAAATTTTAAACTAGTCTTCACAACAACTTCTTGTATTTTCTTTCACAGTGATATAAATAACTTTTAATAATTTAGTTTGTAGGAAAAACTGTACTAAAAAGCAGTATAATTTATTCACTCTAAATTTAGGCTTTTGAATATCAATAAAAAAAACTGCTTGACTCATGGTGATCGAAAGATAGATACCCATTTAAAGAATTATAGATATTATTGTATTATTGTATTTGTAATAAATTGGAGACTTATAAGAATTTACAACATATAATTAAACAAAAAGGTGATATCACAGTTAATTTAAATAAGAAGGGAGAAAGAGAAAGTTTTTTTTCCAATAACACTGATTTTTAATATTGTAAAACTAGTTTACGTTGTCCTAAATCAATAAAAGTTACTTGCATAAAAATTAGCTCCTGTTTGAAAACTGTTGAGTACCACAATATTATACACGGAGAGAAATAGTATAAGAACTATTAAATAGATTAATCGTAATATCTAAAACATATATCTATAGTTGTATGAGTGTAGATGAAAGGACGTATCTAAATAAAGTGCTTTGAAATTCCGGCAAAATATTCTTGAATACACGTTAAAACTTATGGATTGTTCTAAAGTTGCCAAACATATTTCGTAATGGGAATAAAAAATACAAAACAAAGAGCCTAATTTTATGTTGTACATTTTTTCTTTCAAACTATCAAATTTTTTTGAATTTCTAAATCTTTGAAATGTTTGTAACATAAATGCAAGGTTAGAGTCACGCCATATCTTGGATTAAATTAAATATAAATTTGATATTTTCTCCTTTAGCTTCTACATTACTTTATTTTTCGGAAATTTCTGGGCTGAGCTCGCTTCATTTATGATTATTCTATTCATCTCTTAAAGCTTAAGTCAATAGCTTAATTTACGATAACTTAAATTAAGATAATTGCTAACAAAATTTCTCTTTTGTGTAGTAACAGTGTGATATTCTCGAATTAGCATGAGTTTTATTATTTCTATCATAAATATTACCATAAGCCTTAATAATTTTGTCGATATTGTTTAACAAATAAAATTATATATTATATATTATACTATAAAAATTATATATTATATATAGTTTTTACTATATTACATAGTAAAAACTACATTATAATTATAAAACAGTATTAGAATATTAAGGAGGTTTGATAGTAACTACGCTAGTCAAAACGCGAAAAAGAGAGAGACAGAGAGAGAGAGACGTGCGGCTACTGCTCTAATTCCGTGCAGTTTAAAATTTCCATTACTCAAAGAACTGATGATGAAAATGTGCAAAAAAATTTACCAACCTTCTTGAATCTATGTACAAAAATGTAGTATTATTTAAAAAACTTCAAAGTACCGTTAGCAGGGTTTAAAAATTTAAAAAAGATTGCGCATATTTATATGCTTTTCTTTTGACAAATGTCTGTTATGAATTTTCGAAAATTGAAACAGTTCATTTTTAATATTATTCATTAGATACTAAAGTAGATTTTCACAAAGTTTGAAATGATAATTTTCAACAGAAAATATTTTGGAGGTTATTTGGTAAGTAATACATCGACCTGGGTGATAATCTTTCTTATTTCTCAATTTATTGTTAATATTCTAGGTAGCTTCAAAGTATTATTTAAATTAATACAGAATCCTTAGATATTCTTATATCATATAAAAAAATTTCGATTCAACCTTAGCGTCAAGTATTTTGTAATACGTAATTGAATAGTACGAAAATGCATTTTTCCATAAGAGCCCGTGTTAAAAAGTGAAAAATTAAAATATTTATTTCTCTGCTCCA
The DNA here is from genome assembly GCA_900490025.1 of Megastigmus dorsalis. Lineage (NCBI taxonomy): Eukaryota > Metazoa > Arthropoda > Insecta > Hymenoptera > Megastigmidae > Megastigmus > Megastigmus dorsalis. The sequence continues at coordinate 6,209 of UELU01145961.1, forward strand.
AGGTACCCTAGCCTTCTGAAACTTGGCATGGATGCTTTTTATGTAAAACTTAACCGGTGTGTAGAACTTCACTTTCACTTTTTATTCATAAATTATTTGTTAGAAATTATTTATTATAGTTTATTTCATAAAAGCAGTTTTTTGAAAATAAGTGTAATGAATTAATAACGATGTTTAAATTGTTGTTCATGGTACTATGAAGAACTTGTTTAAGTTTCGAGGTTGCTAAATAAAATCTATATTCAAGGATGTTGACAATAATACTTGTCGTAAGCATTTTTTTCTTCAGTAGGTAGTACATATAACAAGAAGAATTCTAAATTGAATAAAACTAAATTACAGTTTTACTTTTAAAACATATACTTATGTGAAATTCAGAGAAAATAATTTACCTGATATAATTATAATTTTCGAATTGACTAATAAGATTTTATTAAAGAAAAATTATATTTTGTATTATTCGCATTTTCATTAAGAAGAATTATTCAAGTAGAATTTCATTCCAAATTTTTATATTAAAAATAATAAAAGTACACCGTTTCAAGTAAACGAAATTGAAATCGCTTATATGGCTCCCTCTATGAACAAATGACTCAACGTTCTAATAAAACATACGAAAACTTCTCGGTAACCTTAAAAACGATATGCACTTGAAAAGACACATTATTAGGATACTTACTTGAAAAGCATATCTTCGTCTGGTTCACTGTCATGATCCAAAAGTGTTTCCTACAGAAACAATAAAAAAGAATTAACAAAAAAACAGTAGGAAAAAATGTTACATGGCGAAAACGACCAGCCTAATAATAATAGAAGTATAAAAACACATCCATACTTTTTCCGCATCTGCTGCTCCCCGGAGATCTCCGCTAGAGAGACTACGTCCTGGTCTCATCGCCATTTTTACACACGTTTTCACTATTTTTACAACTTTCTAACTATCACAATTGCCTCAGTAGCCGAAAAAATAACAAAAAATGACGTTCAAACGACGACGTACAGTCGAAATGAGCGTTCCACGCAGCGGCCATCACTGTTTTTACACTTGGCTATGACACAGCAGACCCTGTTGATTCTTGAATGGTTATAACGCATACGCGTATATATGTGTGTTGTATTCACAGTTGTTGGCCTTGAGAACGCACATTATCGATCATTTGTGGTGCTGCCATCTACAAGATTCAGCGTGCAAGTAAAACTCATAGTGTAACTTGTACACCGATTATCGGTATGATATTCAGCTAATGGTACATTTCTATGTAACATATAATAATAGAATATATTTCTGTTATCCCCCGTAGGTATATTTCAAAATCAGTCATATTTCAAAAGTAAAATATGTTTATTAGTTAAAATATTCAAAAAGCGACTAATTATACTATTGGAAAATAAAACTCATTTCTCTCAATCTCCACGAGCAAATTTTTTGGTTTTATTAATTGAAACACAAAACACTTGCCAACGTTTCGAGCGTGTTATGACGCTTCTCTTCAGGGCTGTATAATGAGTTTTACAAAATTTAATAAACAATATTTTATAAGAATTTGAATCGTCACAAAAATTCACAACTCTCCCACCAAAGCTTTTCGTTTAATTAAAATTTTTTAACACATTTATAGGTACTCGTCTTAAAAGAATGTCAGAAAAGTGTAAAATTAAAATTTATTAAAAACTTCATAATTGTATTGGGCTGAGCAACTTTTCACGACTTACAACTCTTTCCTTTTTGATATACTTGACCAGTAGTTTGTCTAATAATTTTTTTTAGAAATAGTAATCATGTTAGGTGCACACTGCACAAGCTGGTAAACTGCAAACTAAACAAGAATCGAAATTTCACACCTATGTATAGTATCGATGCCTCCCGCCAAGCTGCAAAGTAGTAGAGATAGCATATAACAATCTTAATAGACCCAACAAGTCAAGCATATGAAAAAGAAAAGAGTTGTGAATCGTGAAAAGTCCAATACATTCATGACGTTTGAAATAAATTTTAATTTTACACTTTTCTGACATTCTTTTAACGCGAGAACCTATAAATATGCTCAAAAATTTTAATTAAACGAAAAGCTTTGGCGGTGAGAGTTGCGAATTCTTGTGACTATTCAAATTCTTGTAAAATATTGTTTATTAAATTTTGTAAAACTCATTGTACAGCCTTGAAGAGGAGCGCCAAACGCGCTCGAAACGTCGGCAAACTGTTTTATGTGTTTTAATTAATAAAACCAAAAAATTTGCTCGTGGAGATCGAGAGAAAGGATTTTATTTTCCAATAATATAATTTAATTAAGACAAGCGATAAATTAAATTTTTACCAAGTTAACAACTAATTTTATAGGAAACTCGAAGTTACATCTGCATACTTTGCAATTTCATCAAGCGAATTACACAAAAACTTAAATTATACATTATAAAAACCGCCGCCGATTGAACATATATAAGTAATGTATAATTTATAAATAAATGAAGCCACAATCACATTTATGGAAAAATAAATGGTTGTAATAAAGTTTTCCGGAAAAATAAAATAATTTTTACTAAGTGACCCGATTACTTCGATAAATAATTAAATGTTAAACATTATTTTTTTTTACATATTGTTTGTGAAATCTTTATTTTAAGAAGAAATTGCAAAAAAAAAGATCAAACTAAAAATTAGAGGTACAGGTTATTTTTTTTATGATCGTGGTTCTTAACGTTATAATGGGTTTCGTGAACAAAAAAACAAAATTATACAAATGACATTTTTTTTAAGCCGTAAAATCGATTTAGTATCAAATTTTCTAATTTTCTTAACTATTCAAATGCTGGGGGGTTCTCGTGGCTGATAGACCAGAAGCCTTAGACTTTTTCATGGTTTTAATTGCGAGAAGAGATATTCCAGTGCTTATATTATATAATTAATTCGAGGACGTAGATTACGAATATCAACTTAAGGACAGTGTAAAGTGAACGAAAAATTGTTTAAAATATGTATTAACATTAAAAATTTCAAAATTTAGCGGTTTATGCACTTATCTTGGCTCCTGTTGGTAGTTAGTTTTTGAATTTTTTCATTGAAAAATCATTATGATGTAATCATCTCTGCTTGGCTGATTAAAAAAGAAAATAGTAACTTATCAATATACTTTTCTATTGTTCACTTGAGGTCCATAATAGTTTTCGGAACGGCCCCTCGAAAAAAGTCGAAAAAATTCTCCTGGATCTGCAGCTGGAATAACTTTACGTAGATCCAAGTGGAATTTCAAGTGGATCCATGTAGATTTAAAGGCAAATCAAGGCGAATTTCTTATTTTATTAATTTAATTACCAATTTTTTTTGTTCTAAAATAATATAATTAAAAAAGTTAATTGATGTAATGAATAATAAAAAGTAGAAAATGTCTTTGACCCTGCCGGGACTTGCACCCTACACCTTCAGACTATCAATCTGTTCCCGATTAATAATAACCAAACAGTCTATACATAAGGCCCTTTATAGTCCACGTAAGAGCCTGGTGAGGTGATCCTTGCATGGTCCATAGCAGGACTGTAACGATGTGTATGATGATGAAGCCTTTATCGTACTTTCCGGATGGTTTAGCCTTACGATGCCATGGCCGAGCCTGATAATCGGTTACACAAAATACTGAATCTACAAAACTCATTCCATAGTTTTATGTATCTAAGTACGATATCTGGTTGTATTCGATGTTCACGTGCACGATGACGTGAAGACGATGTCCATGTAGTGTATTATTAGTGTATTATTAATTTTTATTTGTTATTTAATTTGTTAATCAATTTTTAGTGGCACCTAGGTACAAAAAACTATGATGCGCACTACCTGAATATCATCATAGGTAGCCCTGAGCATTTAGATGTCGAGTACTGACGTGATGGCAGCTAGTTACATGCCCTCTTCTTTACCCAGAGGCGGCTACTCAAGTAATAAAACAGTTAGTTCACAAAGTTAATTTCGGGCGAGCAGAAGGCAGTATGATCCTATGGATAAGGGAAGTTGAGTTAGTACCTCTACTTCCTATACTTCTTTCCCCACCACGGTAAGTTATTTACTATTAACTTTAAGTTTTTTAATTTCCCTACTGAAGATAATTTTGATGCCATAATGTTCCCAAATATGCTAGTGTGTCAAAACCTGCTAAAGTGTGTAGGTATATACAGGATGATTCAATACCATCGATTTGGTATATACCATTCGATAGATCGCGAAATTCTAAGAATGACGTAACTTTCTCGTTTTTCGATCTGACAAGTAGTTTCCGAGATATTAATTGTTAAAAGTTTGTAAGATGTACCAATCAGCGGGCAGCTACAGCGGGCGGCAGAAGCGGCGGAGAAAGATAGAAAAGAGAAGCGTGAAGAGGTGAGGAGGTGCGCTCGCCCGTCTCGTCGCTCGCGGTCGCGCGTACGGTAATCTGTTAATCGATCAATTTAAATTATTATGAAAAATCATACTTTCCAAAATTTTTATTGATCATGTTCGTTGATTCTTTTATCCTCAAAGATTAACGAAGCATTATTGCTTACCTAACATAGTATTATATTTAATAAGACGAATGTTTTGGAGACGCCATGCGTAATTTTGTGACTTAAATTATGTTCCATATTATTTAAGTTCGAGTGATTTGAGCAATAAAAAATAATTGTTTTTTAGTATTTTATTTAGATTAAAATCTCATTTTTTATAACTCTTTTAAGTTTCAAACAAGTTTCAGCATTTCAGTTATTATGCATTGTTTATTTATCAGTATTTTTGTACACTTTTTCCTAAGTATTATTTACTCTTTTGATTAGTGTATTAGTTTTAATATTAACTGTGTATTTC
>UELU01145964.1:0-44915 GCA_900490025.1 Megastigmus dorsalis
CGACCACTTGAGTCGCTTTGTATTAGCAGGCAAGCGCCTTACCCACTAAGCCAAAGACGGCTCCAGCTCTCGGGTAGTATTTAATAAACGAATAACGTTTAAACCATAAAAGACTCCGACTTATAAATTCTAACCCAACCTCACGGTAAACAATTGGATACTAAAGTTATCTAATTGAGACGTATCGATATATAATTTAAATGACATAATATTATTTTACGTCCCTTCCGGACGTAAAACTTCTTTAACCACCCGCGTAATTAAAGTAGACTTACTTGAGGCAAGGACTGTACCTAAGCGAAGCTCCTTGCTCCTATCCTTTTCTCGTGAGCGGCCGGCCGGTCCGCTCACCCGCAACTACCTTCGAAGATGAGGGCGACTGCTCGTCCCTCCGCGCGCCGCTGGTGGTTGGATGTTCAAGGGGAATATTCCTCGAACACGCTACACTGAATGCTAGTGCACTTCGTTGCACTTCGCACAATCACGGGCCAACCACAAAAAACACGCCGGAACAATCACTCTCGAAAACTCTCGCTGACAGAAATCCTAATTTGCCTTTCGATGGCTATTCCAAAAATGCGTCCGTTAATGCACGGTCTTTTTCCCGAGCTTTTCGAACGCGGGCCGCGATCTTGCCGATCACGTCATCATTCTCTCCCGCTCGCTCCCGCGGATTCTTACGGGAGCAGCCCCGGTAGGTGCTTCCCTCGCTCGCGCGCGGCGATTAGCTAAATTAATCGCGTCTACCCGGTCTTTACTCGCGAACACGCGTAATATCGCGCGTTGAAATAATTACGCGCCACAATATACATAAATACTTTTAATTCCTTTTCACAAATTTAGTCTAAAGAAAGTTGTGAAATCAACTTATAAGCTGGCAAGTAATCTTTTTGTTTTAATAATTTTATATAAGTGTTAATTGTTTATTTGAATTAGCATAGAATATATAAATGTACAGGGTGTAGAAAAATATTCTAAGTGAAAAATCAGTTTGTAACTTTTCGATCTGATCAATATTCATTGAGTAATCATCGATTGAAAATTAGTCGAGCGGGCCAATCAGGAGAGAGCTACAGCAGGAGGCAAAGAGTATCTCTTTTATGTTAAATACCTGTTGTATCAGAATTTAAAAATTCTGTTAGCCTTAATCCCCAGTAAATTTTCAGCGGGCTAAATTTTTGCACGTGGGTGTCGCTTTAGAAATTCCATGTGCCAGTACCTTCCTCATTATCAGTGAAGGGTTTATTGGGTTTGGATTAATTAGTTTATCGCCAATATTCGTTATACTGTCCAGTAACTGAGGCTTGGTCCCTGGAAATTCTTGCTGCAGTCAAAAATCCAGCTTACGAGCTCTTGCTCTTTTTCAATAGTTAATACTGTTGGGGTCTCAGGTTTCATGTCGTTGTAAAAGTCTTGTTTTTTAGCTCTAATCGTTGATTCAGGTACATTATATTTTCTCGCAGTCTGTGCAATAGTCTTTCCTTCGTGTACCTCTTGCAATGCTAATACAACATCTTCTTTTCTATAACAGTGTATTCTCTTTGCTTTATTCACTTTTTTAAGTGCAGTTATTTTCTTTTCTTTTTTTGAATTTTTTGCACTGAATTATGCTTTTAATTTTTTTTCACTTTCATCATATTAGGACAATGTATTTATCACGTAAGAGGGTCAAATTCAGTGACAAGAAAATGAAGGATGTAATTAATAGTAATTTATCTAATTATCTAATATAATCTTAATTTAGAGAATTACACTCGTGACTCGGAATACATTTTTGGACTGCTTGCGTATACCACATCGGTCGAGATCGGAAAGATCTCGTCATACGCACACATAGTACATATTTATAAGGTCGGATAACTATTTATACTTAATTATTATAACACCTACGACAGAATTACACGATTGAAATTTATGTGATAGCTCACGTGTAAACCTTGTTGAAAACATCGAGGTCGATTATCAGCCTCGATTTCGAAGTCAATTCAACTCGCGCATCCACCTCGATCCGACTGCAATCAAGGGCGATATTTCTACGAAAAAAAATATTATTTTTAATTCATCGCTATATCGAAACACTGAACATTATATAAAATCGCATTTATATCAACGATCGCATGCTTCACAATTTTTCGCAAGTAAATTAAACACACTTAAAATTTTTTTATCGGTACTCTCGGTGTCGGGGGTTTGACTCCTGAAAACCGCGTATTTTTATTCTCCAAAATCCTTAATCCTACCCAACTAAACGCCCCACGATACGGATCGTGGTCTCGTGTATTGAACGATATCCTCCTCCATTGTTCAATGTATCCGTTTGGACAAGAGGTCCACAGTTTTTAAAAAATCCTCCCACTACCTTTCTTTCTATGAATATGCACCAAAGCCTCTGAGTCGTGGTGTGTATAGCCGCCTAAGTGTCGGTACACGGAGTCACACGGACAGGCGCAATTGCCTCTGAGTCACATGCATGGAAATGATATTCCTAGAGCAGGCTATGCGCTCGACGGTATCATGGGCGTGTAAGTCTGAGTCCGTCATAGGAAAGCACTGTTTCTTCGCCGCAGTGTGCATAAAGTTACGTAACGCGACAATAAGAGCATCGGTATGAGAAAGCGATAGCCACAGGAAGGGCTCCCAGACTTGGTGACCAGGTGGAGTCAAGAAGAGTTAGGTGCGCAGAAGGCGTCTTACCAAGGTAAGTCGCTTCTGGAGGAAGGATATAACGGGCAGCAGATTTTCAAGGAGTTATTCCATTTAATAAAAAATTATCTTTTTACTCTTTTAGCATGAAAAATCATCTTTTATTATCTCGATGAACCACATATCTATACTTACTTTTTAGTAATTTTAAAATCTTTAATATTTTAATAATTATAATTCTACAATCACTTTATAATTGTTTTTAAAAACTGTTATCTTATAAAATCTTTATTTAAACATACTTTACAAACCAAATCAAGTTTTCACTCTAAACTTTGCATTGCGTAATGATTAAGGCTGGTGCGTCATATTCCAAATACTTTCTATTGTTTGCATTAGAAATTTGTAAGTTCATCAGTGCAATAGAATTATGTGATATTAAAATTGATCAATTATAATAGTATTCTTAAATTTTTTAAATTTATAGTAATTTTTTTAACTTAAAAAATTACAATATTGTTTCTTTAATTATTATTGATTTTATATATAAGCATACTTGTCTGCATTTTACTTTTTTTAAAGTTTTTTTTAAGGAGATAGCCTATACAACCTTAAGTGTCGGTGCGACTATCCAATTATAATCTTTAGTCGCTATAATAATCCGCGGAAATCCGCTGTAATACATCACATGTTAAAAATTATGAAATTAAGGCTGATTATTATACACTATTATCGATTTTTAATAAAAAGATAAAAGGTTTTTTACGGCAAAATTCTTATTAATATTAGCAAGTTAAATAATAAATTATTCCTCATGATTTTGCACTCATTATTAAAATAAAAATTTTAAATTTAGTAAATACCTGCGCTCACAGAATTACCTTCACTTATTATCCTAATATTTTAAAATATATATTTCTAAAATACTTCAATGTCTTGTATAAAAATTTTTAACTATGAATGAATAAACTATTGGGTAGTGAAGAGAAATAATATATTTTTAAAAGGTTTTCGAAATATTTTGTTACTCTCAAAAATCTAATTCATAATTCAAGGTGAACGATAGTTGCTGATTTGATTGCTAAAATATATTATTTTAGCATTTATAAATATTTATAATGGTAAAACTCGTTTCTCAAATCATGTACAATCATTTTAAAATTATTTCTTGTATTTAATAATTAAAAATATTTTCACATTTAAAAAAATTATAATGTATTATAAAATCTTTTTAAATTTTAGAAACAATCTTACAACAATATTATAAAATATTTTTCTAAAATGTTTTATGAAAATATTGTTAATCGAGGCTATACAATTTTTTAAAAAATATATTATATTTACATTTTATAAATTATTGTAATAATAAAAAAAATATTTTATCTTAAAAAAAATATATTTCAAATATTTTTAAAATCTTTTGTAGTAATGTGAATAAATAATCAAATAAATAAATTAAAAATCATAATTTAACTAGCATTGATAAATTTATATACAAAAGTATACTTGTCTAACATTATACTTTTTTAACAATGTTTTTCTCTGTATATGTGTATTATTATTTTGATTAAATTAAAGATTGATATACTCTTTTTAATATAACTATGTTATAAAAAAATTAGACCATATCTATTTCATTCATATGTAAATACTAGAATTTATATTTCATATGAGATGTTTTAGTATAAATAAAATTTAGTTTTCTTTTAGCATGAAAAATTAAGATTTCTCAAAAAACTAGTTTTTAAAGTGTTTTAATAAGTGAAAGAGTTGAGGCAGAGTATACATATCGATGTTTAAAATTGAAGTACTGATCAAATATTACAAAGAATGGAAAATAATTAATTGACCTACTATATCTAATGAAAATTCAGAACTTATATCAATTTGTGCTAAATTGGTATAAAAGCAATTAATTCGATATCCAATTTTTGCGATATTACTGAAATAAAATTTTTCTTATATATTCTTACATCTGTTTTAATTAAACCAAATATTTACATCTATAGTAGATATTGCGCATGTGCAATAAGTAAAATAACATTTCGTCCAAAGAAATGGTGCACTAATCAATGACAAGCAAGTATACATATAAAAAGGAAAACGGGGTTATATAAATATAATTTAGTCAAATTAAAATTGAAGATTAAATCAAATTCTACAATTGCAGTTTATGCCACTATTTTTAATCAGCTCTTTTTAAAATTCAATAAAAAAAAGAGGATATGTGTTTATATAGACATTTTTTAAGTAACCTAAACACAAATGTATATGTTTAACTATGATTGATAGAAAACAACCGTTGCAAATTTAATGTATTGGTAAACAAAATAACAATTCAAATTAGAATGAAAAACTCAAATTCCGACGAAGTGCCAACTATTTTTCATCCTCGAAAATGTCGACCTCCTGCACTATCCCATTGCGAAGAGCAAATTAATAATGAACCTAGAGACGCTTCACAGAAAATAGTGGAGAATACAGGTATATTATTAACGATAATCATTTAATGTATAAAAATATTTAATCCAATAACTTGCTAAAATAACGATTTCAAATGTTATATTAAATATTTTAAGTATAAATACTGAACATAATGTTGATAATGCATTTGTAATCTTTCTATAAAACTTGAATCGAACTCAAAATAAATAATATTATTATCCATTATAATTCTCTACTTAAAAAAATCTCATAGCAATGTATTGCAGACTTGTTGTCAATACTGAATCATATTGACAGTAAATCTGCGGATATTATCGCAAAATAAACTTTACCTGATGAAAATATCAATATATATGAAAGTCGTGTCTATAATGACAATACGATGGTTAAATGTGACCTAATTTTAGAATATACTATAATTTTCAATTTTTTTTAAAGAAAAAAATCTTTTTTAAAAAGTGTCAGCTTAGACTATCTGTTGAAAGTTTGAAGTTATGCTTGGAAGCCAATTAATAAAAAAAACTTTCTCTTTTTTACTTGTGGTTTTACGATGAGTGCAGTATGAATAAACATTTTGCCATTAATCACAAAAATTTAACCATGCTTTAATTTATTTTTCAGTGAATTCTCTACGATTTATTTAACATTAAAAAACCGCACTTTGAACTTCAGTGCTCGATATCTCGTGAACCATACCCTGTTAAAAAAATCTAGCTATAATTCCATCTGGATCGATCTGGATCCTAGCTGGATTTTTTTAACAGGACAAGTATATAAGAATAAGCCAAAAAGTAAAATGACGGTGGGCATTTAACTTTTATGCGGGATTGTCAAATTTGGATAATAACATTTTTAATTTTGATTTTAAATATCTAAAGCTTAAAAACCCTTTCTCTTTAGAATCCATTTTGAATATATCAGATTCTTTATTTTCGCTCTAAGATATTGAGACTTCAAATATAGACTATGTTATATATCCCTCCTGCGCATAAGGATTTACTGCAAATTATATTAATAATATATAGTTAACCTTTAGGTCGCACAAATATATTTCTTGCAAAGTAAGAAAAATCTTCGAAAATGAATAGCTATACTTTAAATGTTGCAACTTAGAATGTTTATTGCAATATTTTTTTTATATTGATCAGAGCTTAAAAGTCAGTGACGTTTCTATAGCAGCCATATATATTCTGACATAATGAATAGCAATTTACGGGTATATCGCTACAAAATTGCAATGTGATTTATCGTATCCCATTATTATTGGAATATCGCTGCTAAATTTCTTTTTAATGGATTTTGTAAGGTCGAAATGGAATATCACCCGAATTTCGCTACATATTGCTGCTTATATCTGTCATATATCGCTTTTCAATATAACAGTAATATCATAATTGATTTTTTATATCTCATAATATAATTTCACAGAAATTAAGAATTTTCATCCGCATCATAACATCGAATAAGGGAACCAAATCTGCACTTTAAATTTTCGCAATCAGTTCAAAAAATTAGAACCTGGAATTCCATCTAGAAAACCACCTAGAAAATCACCTCGTATTTCACTTGAAAATATACCTGGAACTCCACCTGAAAATTTTATTTTGAATTATTTATTTTGATTTGTCGGTCAAAAGGTTTAAGCTAATTACGGAAAATTGTAGGTCCCATAGATTTGGTGCCTTTATTCAATGTTATCATTTTTATGTAATGGTTATATACAAAATTGGTAGATTACTTTCGGATACAACTCTATACATAAATCTTGTATATAATATATTTTTTGCTCCCTAAATGGTTTGTACGGTTGAAAAAAATCATTTTCCAAAAAATGTAAGACATTTCTTAAAATTATTAGAACCAAAATTGACTATTTGAGACCATCATTTTTTTCATGTCTGTATGTGTAATTTTTAAAATTTAAAACTAATTTTATTAGTTTTTTATAGGATTTTAGAATAGAGGGTATATTTTTTTAGAAACATTTGATTGATAGGTTTTGAAGATATTTTAGTTTTTCTGATTCTTAATTTTTTTTTATTTCATAATATAAGTATACGTAAAAATGTATATTCTGTTTGAAACAGATTCAAACAGAATATACATTTTTACGTATACTTATATTTTTAATGATGTTTTCCTAATTTTCCCGGGTCCTTGATTGGATGGGTATGAGTCCCTTGAGCGTCTCTTGAGGGTGGAATCTAAAGTTGTTTCTTAAGTTTTCCCATGGATGTCGCCACAATTAAGTTCTACTCGTTACATTATTCTTTAATAATTATGGTTGATTGAATTACAATTTAAAGGTAATCATATTATTTGTTGAATAAAAAGAAAGAGAAAAGTAGTTAATACATAGGTATAGCGAGACAGTGGTGGTGGGGGTAGTGGAGGGGGGGCCCGGTATAGCGTAGAGGGCTAGGGAGGGGGAGGAGGTAGAGAGAGAGAGTGTCAGAGAGAGAGAAAGGAGCATGGTATAGCGCGTTCTACCCACCCTTAGCACGAGAGGAGCCCGAGGCTGGCCAAAGGATACTTGGACACTCTGCTATAGAGTTCGGATTGGTGAGGGAGGAGGTATTACTGTCTTGCTATACCTATGTATATAGGATATTCGTGGTATAGCGCGGTCGACCGACAGAGTGGGGGTGCAAGGCCCGCCGCTGACCCTATCGATACTTACGTACTGCTGCTCCGATCTGACCTGCTCGATGGTTAAAAGGCGACTGAATTGCTAACGGCGATGCGCAGAGAGAGCGAGAGATAGGAAGATTTGATTTGAATATGATTTATTTGTGATAAGGTCCGAGTTTGGACCGTATATCACTTAGTAAGTACATAAGTATACATAATTATAGTTTTATACATTCGATATTCAAGATGTAATAAATTTTTCCTACAATGGTAACAGTGTGATATTAATTTCATAGTATAACTAACGTAAACACGACTTATATAAATGCGAAAAATAGTGCAAGTATCAACTTAAAATCTATACATAAAATAACCGACATTTTGTTTACGCAATTTTAACATTTTTAGTAAGTAGTAACATTTTATGAGAACGCAAATCTTAAATAACTAACAATAACGCTTTAACGCTTTACGCAATTTCTCGATCTGTTAATCATCCGGGATAATGTTTACTTTTTCCAAGAAATAATTGAACACAGTATCTTTAAAAGTGGTCAACGATGGCTTAAGCCTAACAGAACATGGGAGAGAATCCCAAAGCTTCATAGCCTGATAACTGAACGATAGTTCGTAAGTTATAAGGTTTGGAGTAAATATATTGAAGAAAGATGATGAAGCAATCGTAAGTGGACGGTTTGAACGTCTAATATCTTTGGGTAATTTGGGGAAAAACGGAACTAGATAAGTTGGTTTAGACTCCGTAAATATTTCATATGTGAGTACAGCCATAAAATACCTACGTCTACAGCAATAGGCAGCCTATCAAGACGATCATAGTAGGGCTTTAGTTTGGAGTCTTTGCGTAAGTGGAAAATAAAGCGAACTAAGTGATTTTGGAGGGTCTGTAGCTTCTTATTAAGATACTCAGATAAATCACAGTAGACAAGACTGCAGTAATCAAAATGAGGAAAAATGAGAGCCGTAACTAACATTTTCTTAATATCCTGTGTGAAAAAGTAAGCTTTGAAACGCAATCTTTTTAGATCTTCATGAATTCTAGATATTACTTGAGAAATATATTTATTCCAACTTAAGTTTCTTGTTAAAGTGAAGCCTACATCTTTAACGGTGTCTTCAATTTTAATGATATGGCCTTGTACTATAAGTGGTGGTAGATCTTTGATGTTGACTTGACGAAGCATTTGATCGGAAGCAATGAGGAGAGCAACTGTTTTAGGAAGATTTAATGGTAAATTGAATTCAAGAGGCCAATCAGCGACATTTTGTGCGTCTTCGTTTATCTTAGCAATAAGGTCCGGAAGATTTTCTCGTTCACATTTAAGATATATTTGGAAATCGTCGGCAAAAAGCATGCATGAATTTGCACAATACTTTAAGCAAGAGACAATACTGTTGATAAGCAAAAGAAATGCTATAGGACCTGGATTTGATCCTTGCGGGAGCCCAGAACTGAGTTTAAGAAAATCAGTTAGAAAACTTCGTAAATCAATAATGGCTTGAGACCTGCCACTCAGATAAGAATGAAACCAAATAATAAACTCATCAGAGCAGTTTTTCTCCCGCATAATCCGCAAAAGTGTCGAATGCTTAACCGAGTCGAACGCTTTCTTGAAGTCAAAAAGTATCAGTATTGTGATTTGCTTGTTATCAATACCGTGACGAATGTCATCAGTGATTTTAATTAGTGCAGTTTGATTGCTAAAGTGTTTACGAAAACCAGATTATAAAGGAGAGAGAAGATTATTAGATTCGAGATAATTTATGAATTTTGAAGTAACGAGTTTATCGAAAATTTTAGCAAAATGATAAATTTGCTATAGGGCGAGTGTCAGATGGCGAGTCTAGTTTTGACCCTTTCTTTAATGGAATAACTAGGGCTCTCTTCCATAAATCTGGGTAAATACCTGATTTCAAGGATGAATTATACATATCAGTCATAAATTTTGAGGCCAAACATAGAGAATCTTTAAAGTAAGATAGAGGCAGATCGTCGACGCTTAGATAAGGCGAAAGCAACAGCTTGCAAGACTTCCACATTTGAGAAGGGTTTAATAATAAATGATAGAGTATTCTCATTTAGAGGAATACTCAAAATATTATCCAATTCGCTATTTGAACATAGTGGATGAGCAGTGGCGGCTGAAAGAATTTAGCTGATGGGCAGTGAAAGCAGTGAGAGGAGACTCAGTACGTCGAGCGCCAACAGCTCCCATTTTATTTAGTAACGCCCATTTTTTATTGGAATCGGTTGTATTTTGTAGTTGTTTTGTGAAAAAAGTTTCACGTGCTAATACGATATTACTTTTAAGTTTCTTGCGAATATTTCTGTATCGTATTAGAAGAGAGTAACTGCCTTTACGCTTTGCTTGCAAATACAATTTATCGCGTTCCTTGCATCGATCACTTAATGCTTTATCAAGCCAAGTTGAAGGTGCTTTCTTAATTTCTCGTTCATTCAAGGGAGCATGTTTATCTAGCAGAGATAGTGCGCATGATGTAAATTTAATTAACATTGCATTAGGGTCGTTCGAGTGACTAGAAAAGTTTAATGCATTTATATCTACTTGTAGTTGTTCCGCAAATAATAGACTATTAAATTTTCTAAAATCACGAGAGCGAACAACTTTCTTATTAACTACAGGAGAATTTAACTTATAATCTAGAATAATATAATCATGATGGCAAATAAATGGAGTGGTTGATTTTTCGTACGATACAATTTTTTGTGATAAATCAACAAGGATAACATCGAGCCATGTACCAGAAATAGTTGAGTGATATGTAGCTCCGAAAGGCACATTATAGAAAGAGAGACAGAGAGAAAGAGAGAGAGAGAGAGAGAGAGATTGCTAGATAGATAGATAGATAGATAGATAATTGTTTATTTTACTATAGAGCAAAAATACAAAATATTCATATAAAAATAGCAAATAATATATACATTTGATTATAAAAACATTTGGTATGATATAGTTATATCAGTCGTTATCTTAAGAATTATATATATTTATATATAAATCATTCTTTGGTATCTAGCACACACAGAGAGAGAGAGAGAAAGAGAGAGAGAGAGCCGATGATGGCATGCTGTGCCTCTTGAAGCATTTATTTTATAGTAAAGTACAATAAAAATATAGAGAGGGAATGATAATAAATTAAAACACAGTACAATTAGGGTAAATAAAATAATTGAAACTTATAATTATTTTAAAATATTACATTTAAAAATATTTACATTTTTTTTTAAATACATTTACAAATAAATAATTGTTAATTATTAAAATGTATTACAATTCCAAAAATACATTTTTATTCACGTGGCCTACTAAACTTACGATTCAACAGCATTTTTTTATTAGACCTAGCTAAAATATTTTTAAAATTTTGTTTTTTAATAATTTAAAAAAAAATCTTCGTCCCCGTAGGGATACGCCTATATTTACGCATCATGTTTTGCAGCATACGCACTACTCCTTGGTTGCGCGCCTTTGACCCTCCAAGCACCATTCATCACGTTATTTTCAATCGCACTTTGAACCATTTTCGGAAGTGCGTAGGAGAAGCTGTAACAAAAAAAAGAATAAATTTTTATATTTTTAAAAATATGTATGTTATACTTACCTGGCGTTAAGCTTCACTTGAAGCTGCATTAGCTTCATTAACACGTCTTGAAGTTTTCTCCGTGTTCGGCTGCTCCTCAACGCCGCATCTCTGTAGTTTTTTCACAGGCGTCACTGAATTGAAAAACTTCTTGGTCTCTAATTGGAATAACTCAGTTTCCAATATGACTGAGTTACTCTTTTTATCTAAAGACGCGTCGGCTTCTTTCATGCAGCGTATGATCTGCATACTTAACTGCGTTACTTTGCTTATCTTCTTATGGATTTCGGCGAATTCCTCCCCGCGTGAAAATACTCTTCTTGGCACTACTGTCACTTCTACAATGTCGTCCTCTTCATCCTGCACTTTCCCGTTAAATCCCTCCACGGCCTCAGAGATTATCGCATTGATATCTTTTATTTGCAGTACTTCTGTTGTTGGTGTCTCGAGCACATTCACGTCGAACTCCAAGTAATCTTGTTCCATATCCAAAGGAGGCTCGTACTCATCTAGGTCTGATAGAACTGCGCTGATCGCCTCGCTGATTTCGTCAAGATCCGGCGAGGATTCTACAGAATTTCTTATTTCTTGTACCGCCTCCTGCGATACGCTTACGTCACTGATTTCACTATCACGCGTACCAATAAAGTCGTGTAGAGCACTCAAATCTTCGAAATCAATATCTTCCGACACTTGCTCCGATGGTTCTGCACTTTCTTCGTTTACACGCGCACGCACAACTTTGCGCAAAGCACGCATGTCTACATCGTCGAAGATAAAATCTTCCGCGACGGTTTCCGATTGGCCCGCGACCATCCGTAATTGCTCTGTACGGACGGTAGATTCACTCCCGTTCTTGATCCACTCCGCGAATTGTTCAAAATCGAAATTTATTTCTACCGAACCGGCCTTTTTGTTTTTTTAAATGAATCGAACAAGAAAACTTTGAAAAACGAATAAAATTGTAGCGTGCGAGTGCTAGCTGTGGAAAACTGAGAATGAAGGGTTTGGAAAAGAAGACTAGACAAGAAAACTCCAGATATAGCGATAAAAAATACGCATTTTCAGATTTTCTTATAAGCGTAGTAGTATTTAGTCCTAAACAGGCTGAACATCTTATTTACACCTCGTACTCGTCTCGCGTAAACGATCAGCTCGTACGGCGGGTGCAATAACCCTGCAGTAAAACACAGATGAGCTAATTCAATACGGCTAATCTCTACGCGAACGGGTGGGCGAGGATCTCTACATCCTAAAAAACAAAGATCGTAAGGTGATGGGCAGATGTTCGTTCAGAACCTACAGTAAAACTATGCATTTTGACAGTTTGTGCTTTTCACACGGAATATCGCGGCATTCGTCTTACGGGCATTTGAGAAGATTTATGTTTGATACAGTGGAAATATCACCGTGGTGTAGAGAGAGAGAGAGAGGGAATTGGCGGGCCAT
Organism: Megastigmus dorsalis; assembly: GCA_900490025.1. Classification (NCBI taxonomy): domain Eukaryota; kingdom Metazoa; phylum Arthropoda; class Insecta; order Hymenoptera; family Megastigmidae; genus Megastigmus; species Megastigmus dorsalis. The sequence goes on from UELU01145964.1 coordinate 12,790, forward strand.
CTGGGGTTGTCTGCATATTTTTTGTCCTTCTCGAAGAGAAAACTGCGAAAAACTGGAAAACGCCTGCTTGTTATATCCCTCTCTCCCTAGGTGTAAGCGAAAAGCGCGGTTCGTTTTCGAGCAAGGGCACTATGTACCAATTCGAGTTGTGTAGAGTGAAGGCTCTTACTCGTACACGTCAAAATGATGAGAAATATTGCAGAAGATAATTTTCACGCGATAATTTTTCGTGTAGTGAACTTTTTGAAAAATAACGGGGGGCGCCATGATGTGTTATCGGATCGATGTGATTCGTTATGGCGTAGAAGAGTGCGGCGCATGGAAAGCGTTAAATAAAAGAGTGAACTAAGATTCGTGTTGTCGTGTTGCGCGTTTCGTGAAATTGCAAGTATACATCGTTTATTTTTTCGAAATAACACATTGGCGATCACTACAGCAGTAGAGTTTTTGACATCGAGAAATATGCAGTACAGTCACATTCTGAGACATCTGATATGGGCATATGAAGAAAACACCGGTAAGTGTTAAAAGATTAAATTTTCTTAAACTTTCTTTTTAAAAAAAATTCTTAAGGGATAGCATCACTCTAACGGACGAAAAGAATCCTAATTTTGACAATATATTTTAGGAGCGTGGAAAAAGGAGAAGTATTACTTTTTAGAGAGTTTATTTAACACATATTGAAGTATGAAATAAATATGTTTTTATTATTATTTTAATGTGATGGAATCTTTTAAACATTTTATTTCTATATAAAACCAATTGGATATTGTTTCTATAATCCTAAAGTATTGTTTAAACCAAAAATCAATTTTTTGAAAATTCTAGAGTGGTGTTATCCCGTAACTATTATTAAGTTACTATACAAGATATTTTTCTATCGGTCTATTACGCTCTTTTCATATGAGAAAAAATTATTTCTATTTTCACAGCGGTGGAGGCTTTGCTGAACGACATCGATAGCGATAGCTACATGACGTTTTTCGAACCGAATCGGTCTAGATACTCAACTTCTGAAGAAGAAGAAGAAGAGGGAAACTACAGTTATACAGTACAAAATAGTGAAAATATTCAAAATGGTGAGATTAATAACAGTATGCAAGCACGAGTGGACTCGTTAAGTGAGAACGGTATGGAAGCTCAGAAAGACGCTACAGCTGAGCAGGAAGAAGGAGAAGAAAAGTACGGTGATGCAGTGGAAAATAGTGAAAATGTTGAAGTTAATAGCAGTTTACAAGTGCAAGTGGGTTCATTAGGTGAAAACGGTGTGCAGGCGCAACAGGTCGAAAATCAAGACCAAGACACGGATACCGAGTCGATGGATGAAGACTACGAAAGTGAAGCTTTGATTTCATCTGATGACGGCGAAGAGGATGAAGATAGAATGATTGGCCAGGGTCGCCCGGTTGGACGGATGGGCTGATCATTGTTCATTAATTACAGAGAGCCTTTACCTGCTCTTTTTAGAGTATTCGAATTAAATGATATCCCTTCAGAGGAGCCTGGTGCAGTTAATATTAACAACGAGGAACATATCGAGGGGACTGGTCGAATACGAGGCGAAATTCTTGGAAGTTTTTATACGACGCCAGTAAATCCGCGCGATAGAGAGTACCATCACATAGTCGATAGGACTCGGATGACGTACCACCGCTTCGATGAAAGGAGCATATTCGATCGCAGCGTTAAAGAATGTAAGTACCCCCTAAATTAATCTTTTACATTTGTTTTTGCTTTAAAATATAACTCGAAAACTTTTTTTATTGTTTTTTAAATTGATCAGACGTGAAGAAAACGGAGTAGATGAGATATTGCGTCTCAATTCCAATACTCTTCAAGCTTACGCGGAGAGAGTACGGAACGTTAGTCGTGCTCAAGAATTGAGGTGGTTCCACAATTTAGTGGAAGACCCCGAATCACCTCTATATAACGAGTCAAATTTGACCGATCTACTCGAGAGAGCGCGCGAGTGTTTAAGTGGTCTGTGACGTACCACCGTCACAGGGTAGTTCCCGATAGCTTTCACTATCGAGAATCGTGTCAGGACCTAGCTGGAGTGACTAGAGAAGCTTTTTATTTAAAAGAATGCCCGCCCCAAACGTATCAGGGCAAAGGAGATGTAGCAGAGACGCGGAATAGTCTACGCTCGTCGCCACCCTGACACTATTATTTTACCCCGCTGGACCTATCGATTTCATGGGATTATGGAATAGATAGACCGGAAAAAGAGGGAAAAAGCTTTACTTACTCACAGCAGAGTAAGTACTTACTTCAGTGGATACGGACGGGATGGGTTCGGCAAGGATATTTGAGCTGCCTTACTCGTATCAACTATCTCGCAATGGATAGACGATGGAGATCTTGGGCTTCTCATTCTTCCAGGTTCGGCAGCTGACACAATGTCATGTTACCCAGCTGGAGAACACCCCGTTAAGGGTAACGAGTTCGTAGAGAAAGTGCAATGCTCTCTCTACTTGTCGCGAGAACACTGAAATTAACTTATAACTAATGAACATATAAGTACTACAGAAGTCTTCTATCTACTGCCGCGTAATGGACAGTAGACAGAAATTAGCTTACTCTCTTTTCACGAGGTTCAATGGAAAAGTGTACTACTTTTCCACCTTGCTCATGAAAAAACCCAGTTATGGGTACCTGGTTTGTCAAGAAAGCGCAATGCTTTCTCGACTTGCAGAGAGAGACTGTAAACGGACAAAAACAATGAACTTATAATAAATAAGTGCTTTTACAACCACGCAATGGATCGCGAAGGAGTTATTACACATACTTCTGTACGATAAGTTCATCGAGAAGCGCAATGCTTACTCAACTTATTAACGTACAGTGCTACTTAAAGCACAGCGGGTTCGCCGGATATTTTCCGCATTTATTCAACACTGTTGAAAAGGAAAATTACGTCGGGTCTTTTCCGGAAGCACGTTTCTACTCACCAGATACCATGTCAATCGCGGAAAGAAATTCTTTTTTCAAATGGTATAACGAAACTAACTCAACCGGAGATTACGTGTTCGATTTGAAATCAGAAATTGTAGCATATTGTCGGATGGACGTGGAGATTTTGCGTCGCGCGTGTATAGCTTTCAAAAATATATTTACAAAAGTCGGTAAAATTTGCCCATTTACTCGGGCAACTACCATAGCGAGCGCGTACTCTTTAGTACATAGAAAAAATTTTTTACGCGCTAAAACTGTCGGTATCATTCCACCAAATGGATATCGTCACGGTGACAGACATTCGCAAAAATCCCTAGAATGGCTGGTTCAATGCGAGCATGAATTGGGGCGTGAGATTATACACGCAGGCAGAGCGCGCCAATTTATGTTTCCCGTGGGATTTTTAGTAAACGGTTTCTTACCACCAACAGAACCTCGAGAGAAAGGAACCGTTTTTTAACCCATAAGTGCCGATGCGGACATTTTTGGACACTCGATATTTCCGGGCGGATGTAAAAAAAAAACGAGATAAAAACATGTTTCTATAGGTAATTTTGGTTGCTCTATCGGTTCCTGAGGCCAGTTTGATTCTACCACCACTTAGAAAGGAGCATCAGCAGTTTTAAATTGGCAGTTTTTACCCTTGAATATTGAAAGTATTTGTAGACTGAAAAATATTTTCCCGATATTTGATAAAATTACACCCTCAACCCTTATTTTCCACCCCTGTAAAAAATTTACATAGTTTTTTCGAGTAGGAAGCATCAAAATACTGATCAGAAATAATTTTTACAGTTATATTCATAAAGATTATCGTGTTTGCAGCAACAAATACAGTCTACAAATACTTTCAATATTCAAAGGTAAAAACTACCCCTTTAAAACTGCTGATGCTCCTTTCTAAGTGGTGGTAGGATCAAACTGGCCTCAGGAACCGATAGAGCAGCCAAAATTACCTATAGAAACATGTTTTTATCTCGTTTTTTTTTACATCCGCCCGGAAATATCGAGTGTCCAAAAATGTCCGCGTCGGCACTAATGGGTTAATATGAAGGATGTTATACGCACGGCTGCCCAAAATGTTTTGATAAAAATCGCGATAAGCGCGTATCTTATGGTCGATCTTTCGACGAGGTTTACGAAAATACTCTTGCTAAATTGCAAAAAATTTTATGGTGAGGGTACAAAGTTTGCTTCATATGGGAATGTGAGTTTGATAAAATAAAGCTCGAGAAACCCGAAATAGCTCGACATGCGCGTAATCATCCGCTAATGAGTAAAATTACATTAAATCCGCGCGATGCGTTTTTTGGTGGACGCACCGAAAATATTGTTCCCTATTGCAAAGTTCGCGATTGCAAGCGAATCAAGTACACCGATATATGTTCTTTGTATCCTTACGTGTGCAAGCGCGGCGTGTTTCCTCTGGGGCATCCTGTTATATATGTACGGGACAGTTTTAATGGAAATTATGTAAATAAAAGTATGTCAATAAAGAAAAAAAATTGTATTGTAAAATAAATCACCCTGATTTCCTTCTTTGATAAAATGTGTTTTTTATAAATTATACATAACAAAAAAAAAGTCATCTGACTCCCACGGTCAGCGTTGAATCAGCTGATACGTTTCCGCAGTTGAGGAACTAATAACTGCACGGTTATAAGCTAATCACCGCGGTGTTATAAGCTGATCACCGCCGGTTTCAAGCTTATTTACGGTCCAAACGTAAATCAGCTGATCAAATCGCGTGGGACGTCCGCGCCCGCCGCCGCCGCGGTGACTCAAATTTTTTCGCTTTATAAACCCTCGTCAACGTAGTCTGTTCTAGTTAGTTCAAAAAATGGAAACACGGTGAAAACATCCGTTTACTTGTTGCGTGTGCGATCCTGCGGGATGCGGTAAAACAATATTCGTGAAGAGATTCCTCGCACACCTACCCGACATGTGAGACGTAGACTTTGACTGTATATTGTTCTATTATGCAGAGTGGCAAGAAGCGTATCGCACTGACATCACTAAATTAGCTGGTTCGAGACTGCAGTTTCACGAGGGTCTACCGCAGCCGGGTGATTACTCGAATAACGTTGAAAAAAAAAAAGCTTCTTATACTCGACGATCTCGTGCGCGAATGATCGTGCGACATAATTCTCGATTTATTCACCAAAGGTAGTCATCACAAAAATGTCAGTGCTATATTCATTACGCAAGATATATTTCACAAGGGAAAATCACAGCGCGATATTAGTTTGATAAACAAAGTACATGGTGATAACCCACGCGATCGCGCGCAAATACAACATCTCGCTCGTCAAGTCTATCCCGAGGATCACCGACTCCTTCAAGAAGCCTATCTCGACTCGACGGGAAACCCGCACTCCTATTTGTTTCTCGATCTGTCGCAGAGCGCGCTCGACGAATTTCGCGTACGCACGTGTATTTTTCCCGATGATAAATTGCACTACGTCGACGTACCAAAGTATCTCAAGCTTCGATGAGAGGAGGCTACGTTATACATACAAATTAAGCGCGGAAACGTCGAAACGTCAGTTTAACGTCGACAATGTCCGAGAAAATATCGAATCAGCGGCGCGGCGATTGCAGCATAACCTCTACAATACCTAGTAAACACTTTACAAAGAAAAACGCCGTAATTTTACTAGCACTCAGTCACGGTGACACTGCGCAACGGAAAGCTCTGTTCCGCGCGATCGACAAGCATACGGTCAAGTGTATATGTGAGTGTGGGCTGAACGTTTTGCATGGTGTTGTTGTTCTCAAAGACCCTCATAAAAAACGTTTAGGTAGGCATATACAACGTGACAAACTTCCAACGCTGCACTTTTGAACTCAGTTTACTCAGAATTGAATTGAAAAAGGAATTCTAACCTCCAAATATTCAGTTTTAATAAGGATGTATATCGATCAAAAACAAAAAGTGAATCCTCCTGTCACAAATGTAAAAAGTTAATTTTGTCCTTTCTAATGTACAAAATTTGATTTTGTACTTTTCAGAAGGACAAATTTATATTTTTGTACTTATAAAAAGACTAATTTATAGATTTTGTCCTTTGGAAAGTACATAATAAATATAAGCGAAAAAGCAATTCTAACCTCCAAATATTCAGTTTTAATAAGGATGTATATCGATCAAAAACAAAAAGTGAATCTTCCTGTCACAAATGTAAAAAGTTAATTTTGTCCTTTCTAATGTACAAAATTTGATTTTGTACTTTTCAGAAGGACAAATTTATATTTTTGTACTTATAAAAAGACTAATTTATAGATTTTGTCCTTTGAAAAGTACATAATTTGATTTTTTACTTTTCAAAAGTATAAAACTATGATTTTATACTTTTCATAAGATTAATTTATGGAATTAGTCCTTTGAAAAGTCTAATCTATTGAATTTGTCCTTTTAAAAGTACAAATTCTCAGATTTAGTCCTTTCTAAAGTTTAAATTGGTCAATTTGTACTTAATAGCGTCAATTTTTGTACTTTAGCATTTAGAGTGTATACCATTGGAGTATGGGACGTTGACGGTTACTCTTCCCTTTAGATGTAGCCGTTAAAACATGAGTTATAACATGTGTTACTATAACGTTCAAATCGGTGGAGGAGTGAAAAACGTCTTTACGGGCTCAACTTATCAGCACGGTCGCGACGTAGGTGCCTGGCTCGGAGGTCTTTTTCGCAAAATTCTTCCCCACATCGCGTCAGGCGCAAAAGCTATGGGTAAAGAATTCGTACGCGAAGGTTTAAATGTTTTGGACGACGTCGCTAATAAGGGGGCTAATTTCTCGGAGCGCGCGATCTTTGAATAAAACGAATTTAACGGTTTCTTTTTTAAAAAAGATAGTTTGCGAGAGATCGACAGATGTTCATTCAATTCTATCTCTTTCTACCTATGAAATTGTTTCAATGTGAATGCACGATGGCTAGTTGCTTTTCGTCAGATGTTGGTTCATTTTCTTTCATTTCACATATATGTGTTATATATAACACTGGGTATATTATTCTATCTTCCGAATTAGTCACATCTTACAGTATACGCTAGTATACTATAAAAGCTCGCATATTAGGCTTCAGTCTTAACCAGTCGTGCGCTCGCTACACACGTTGTGCATCTGTGACTGTGTTTTTTTTAAATACAGTATTTAATTATTATTTTTATAAAAAAAAAGTTTTTAATCGTGGCTAACGATTTGAAGAACGAAGTAAAAGCAGAATTACGTAAGCTCTTGTTGTGCACCACGTACGCTCTCAACAAATCAAATACGAAGAGAATCTGCATCGGTCTTGAATACAACAAAGGGTATAATCACGAGGTTGTTAAATTAGCTAGCTCTGGTGTTATGTACAAGAATGTGACATTCGACTCAGTCAGTTGGGAGCTGTTCAAGGATAATTTCGACGGAATAACTGCATATTTTCAAAATCCTTACGGTTTATATCAAAATTTTAGAACATCAGGTAAAATATCACTATCTAATTACGATGTAAACTTTACTACATCATTCGGGACTAAATCAATCAGCATTGATGGGCGGGCAACCCGGGAGGAGATGGAAAACACTCAAGATCCAGTCGAACCAGCTTGCAAAAAAATAAAATCATTGGAACATCTTCAAAGTGTCGTTATGCAATATAGTACATTTCAAGGGATCCGTAATGTAACCGCCCTGGTGGATGCCAAGCTCGACTTTCTCAAAGAACAAAAGATAGACTTGCCAAAGAAGAACCAGAAGAGTCAAAACGCCTTGTCAACGATTTTAAAAAGTTTAAACATTTCTACTCACTACACCATTCCAGCCTGGAAGATTTAATCAAAGAAAAAACTCAAGATGATGATTGCAACTACAAGAATTATTACTTGAAAATTGTTTTATTAGAAATTTTGGCTTATTTATTACCTATGATTACAAAGGACTTAAACGATTATGAAATTTAATGTATAATGGACAAAAATAAATAATATTTATTTGAATTATTTTCTTTTTTTCATTACTTGTATCTACCTCTTCATATACTTCCTCACCACATAACTAGAATGAAAAAAAATGCATGCAGTAATTTTACGTTTTACCTATATAACAACTATCGAACTCTCTACCGTTGGAAAAAAAATGTATAAATATAATCTGCAGTATCGCTCATCAACGGCTCATTCGTTCTTAACTTGTAGAACACGATGGGTCATAACATCAGCAGCAGCAGCAGGAGCAGCAGGACAACCAACACCTCTGACGAAAACACACCGCTTTTAAACAAGGACAGCAAGAACTCGGTAGTCTTTACACAGTGGAAGGAGTATTCTAGAAAGTATTCTTCAAACACCAACTCATTACCGGAGCGCAACGGATATAAAAAACTTTAATTTACTAAACCTTAACCTCAACAATCGGTCCTTTTCAGGACCAACAGGATATATTGTACATGGAACAAACTTTTATTAAAATATTTAAAAAAATTTCTGCATTCATTAGTTTACAATATTACCGAAAAAAACTATGTATATCGCAAAACACCTCTGTCTCTCTCTCTCTCTGTCTCTCTCTCTCTCTCTCTCTCTCTCTCTCCAAAATAATCATCCGTACTTCTAACCGCTGCCGACAGAAATCTGGCTCTCATTAATGATCCTGTTTTGTCCTGTCCTTTGTCCTACGATTCATCTTTTCCCACCACACTTGCCGACTACTCACCCCATACAACGCTTGCAAAAGTTGACTCTGCAGCAAAAAACATTACCAACGCGCTTATTTTAGCTTATGACTTAGCAGCCCCCATCCGTACCCTCACCTTATCGTCCAAAAGGAAGCCCTGGGTATCACAGCCAATTCGTGCATAAACGATTTCACCCATTGCAAAAGGCTGCACTCACCTATCGGTGGTTTCATAATTAAATTTTTTCTGAACATGTTGATTATTTTATAAAACAATCCTGAAACATTTCTATTTTTTTGTAATATTCATAAAATGAGAAAAAAAATAATTATTAACTAAACAAATTAATAAACAAAAATACATTTGCATAAATAAAAGAAAATATAATTTATTTAATGCGTACGAAAGCCAATGAATAAATAAATGACAACGCATTCGCACGCCGCCACCGAAGCTGTACGTGCGGTGCGGCGCGCCTGGTCGAGCGCCTTGTGTTTGTTGAATGATATCTCGATAAAATCGAAAAACCCCTTTCCAGAAAAAAGCTATATCGATGTAAAATTTCCTTCTCTTACGATCTAGCAGGTAAAATAAATATTAAAAATGCATTTTTTGAGATATAGCACATTTTATATTTTTTCAAGGTCAAATTAAGCAAATTTAACAAATCTGAGAAGACCGTCGGAAAGCTAAGGAAAAATACATCGAAATCACTTTGTTATGATAATTTCTAGGTGCATTTTAGCCCTTTAAACATGAGCTGAATACAGCACGATTAAGTGCTCCCACGCCACGCTTGGAGAGTTGACGTGAAATCCTCATAAGTTCACACTCTACAAATTGGAGTTGATCTTCATAATTTGAGTCCTTTAACCCTTAGAGTCACAGCTTTTTTGGAGATCGATAGCATAAATTTGGACTTATATTTTTGATCTGAGTGTACTTTTAAGCAATTTAAGATTTTTTTGGATATATCACTTCTCTATAATATAAACATATAAAGTAAAGATTGTTTAATAAATCTGTGTAGTTTGGAGATTAAATCTAGTCTATAATTAATTTTATTGATTTTTTAAACGTTGTCCTCTGTACAGGACACTGTGACTCTAAGGGTTAATAGGCAAATAAATAATTACAAAGACCTCTGAGAGGCATACTAATTTCATTGCAACAAGTAAAATATAATAAGTGAGTCTATCGGAATATTACAAAAGCCTGTCACCGGCACGCTATTTATTTAAATGATTCGACTATGAATTTAATTTACATGAAATAACATTTTAAATAATTGCCTTGAAGAGACACGCAATACGACTTATTCCTTCTGGCTGCTTATATTGCCTTTCAAGGCATTTTTAATATTTAAATTCGTGCGATTAACGTACTCGTCGTCGAAAGCGATGTAATGAACCCAACCCAATACCCTTTATCAAGAAGGAAGATATTGCACCCGTGGAAATGCAAGGCATTTACCTAACACAGAACGTTCACCCCAAACAAGAAAGTTCCGAAAAACCAATACTAGGGCGAGTTTCTGTAACAATACCGGCTAGAACCCGACAAGTAATTCGAATAAATCTTGTAAAAACTAATTTACAAGAGGGTTACTTGCCAAAAATCAACGTTGGGAACGATAATGTTTACCTGGGTGAAGGAATAGTCAACAATACAGACCCAATGCCTGTAAAATATGGGCGATAAATACAGAAAAGGAAGAAATAACGTTCGATATTGACCCACAGGAAATCATACCCTTTCATCTCGCCCATGACGACTATAATTTCGACTCAGAGGATAAAACCGAGATCGCAGTTCCAACTATCACCAACGAGGCAAAAGGGATAATGGAATTGAAGAAACTAATAAAATGCGAACATATGAGCGCCGAAGAATTGCAGCTCGTGGATAAAATTTTAGAAGATTACCACGACGTATTTTTGCTCCCTGGAGACCCGCTACCCTGTACACACAAGGTAAAACATATGATACCTACAGAAAACGAACTCCCATCTCTGGATCGTACCCCAAAACCAGACAGTCAAGGCCAAATTAAATGGCGTATGGTGATAGATTTCAGGGACCTCAACACAAAAACTATCGGCGATGCATACCCGATACCAAACATAGCGGATATCCAAGACCAACTTGGAAATTCGATATACTTCTCAGCCTTCGACCTAGCAATGGGTTTCCATCAAAAGACACTATGAATATACCAGAATGCCCTTTGGACTGAAAAATGCCCCAGCCACCTTCCAACGCCTCATGGACCAAGTTTTGAGAAGACTTCAAAACGTAGAGATGTTAGTCTACCTTGACGACATTATCATCTACGCCAAAAGCCTCTGGAAACACGACAAAAAGACCAGAAAAATATTAGATCGCCTTAGAGAAGCACGTCTGGTCCTTCAACCGGACAAGGTAGAATTTCTCAGGAGAGAAGTAGCATACCTCGGACACCTTATCAGCGAGAGAGGAGTCGAACCAAACCCCGCCAAAATTTCGGCAATAAAAAACTACCCGCAACCTAAATCCCCCAAAAATATTAGATAATTCTTGGGATTGGTCGGATACTATCGAAGGTTCATAAAAGACTTTTCAAAAATAGCTCAACCTCTAACAGACCTAGCAAAGAAGGAAAAAGACTTTGTTTGGAGTCCAAAACAAGAAAAAAGTTTCGATACCCTTAGAGAAGCGTTATGTACTGCGCCGATTTTAAGATTTCCCGACTTGTCGACTTCTCGAAACCGACGGTTTCGATCACCCGATAGCTTACCTCTCAATGTGCTAAGTTCAGCCGAGAAAAATTATACCACCACAGAAAAGGAGTGTCTTGCAGCGCTATACGGCATGAAATGGTTCGAACCGTATCTGTTGTGCCGCAAATTCACCCTAATGGCGGACCATAAACCATTAACATGGATGCCTAACAGAAAAGACCCGGGACAAAGGATGATGCGCTGGATGTTCAAATTCGCCAACTACCAATACACCTTTAAATACAAGCCTGGAAAATTAAACTGTAACGCCGACGCGTCATACAGAAACCCGGAAGGAAAACCATCCGAAAACCAGATAAACCAAACACTACCAACAATAAAAGTGCTCATGATACATCAAAAGACGACAGAAAAAGACACCGATACAAAAAGAAAAAATCCACTACCATAATCGAAACAAAACCCCCCACCAATCAGGGCAAGAGCCCACGCAGTAGGGGATGTAGCGAAAAAACGCCCACGCGGAGGATGATGTAGGTTCTCGAAAGAATACTCTTAGACTCAGAATTTAATATGTAGAAAATAATATAAATGTTTATTAAATAATAATAACAATGAAACTTATTTACAATGGTCGAGCTCGATGCTCGGATCGGGCCTCTCGAGTATGGCTTCACAGAGTTCGGTCGCCGGTATACTATAACAGAGAATATCCGGAGAACCGTCTGTCACACATTTGCGGCTTAGATAGAGATAAATCTTAGTGAATAAACTTAACCACTAATTATAGAAAATAAACTTGAAGACTAATTGTAGGCGCGATCGTAAAGTCTATTTAAAGCTAAAGTGATTTAGATACGAAATGCATCTAACGCGTCTATTTACAAGTGTGCGACCGGAGTCACCCCTACCTGGCTGTTGTATTGGCGAAATGCCTTCAGGTGGCGGTATTCACGGACAGGTTACGGTACGGTACGGCAGTCTCAGGTAGACTTACCGACGCGAACTTGGGTGTGTGCGGTTACACAGGGGGAGGGAGGGGAGGGGGGAGACTGTAGGTCAACTCCTTGCTGTCTCGGTAAAGGATGGCGAAACCAGCAAGCCTTTTTACGGAAGGTGAGAAAGGCGAAACCACCTATCTCTCGTGGGAGATCGAGTGGGCTAGTCCACTCTCGCGGTCATATATATATATCCTAAGGACTACTTTTCTGATCATGTCTAGGCCCTTGCCACCTAGCGGCCGGATGGGCGAACTACTGCGCGCGGTATATTCAATATATCCGCTTATGACGTTTCGTCACAACCTCTTCAATTCCACAGCCACCAACGAGCCGAAAATCCATCTTCTCCTCAACCGGAGTGGAAGAATCAGATAATGGAGCACCACCAATATACGACCCCAGAACCAGTGCACTTAGAATACAAGCTACAACCAGTGAGATCGAATCAAATGTACCCTCTCCCCAAGACTCCGATGCCCTCATAGAAGGAATACCTAAAGAAATCGAAGTTATGAAAGCGAAATCGAGGACGATGCCTTTATATCAGACGACACCACGGAGTCCTCAATCCCAATACGGTGCAACGATACACCAGAATCCCCACAGAAACACGCCCCTAAAGAATGATATGAATCAGATTTGAGAATGAAATTGCACCTAGAAATAAAAAGAGCCGATGATCTGCTCGAAAGAAAATTACGCGACCGATTCAATAAAACAGGACACTGCTATTTCAGGAATAGACCAGAAGATCCGCCACCGAAACTACTACCAACGTACTATTCAGAAGGAAGTCAACCCCTACTAGAGCATCGCGAAAAACTAGACGATATGTTGGGCGATGGTACCCTAGACACAGAAGACACCGCTTTAGCCGAGAAAGTACGCCACCTCCTGGAAAAAGGCACTCTGGCACTGCAGCCTGGGGAGGCTGCATTTTTCCAAGAGGGGGAGGGAGTGTCCGGAGACTCGAAAAATTCGAACTCCCGATCCGAAGACGCACCACTAACCACCCAGCAAATAGACTCGAGCGGAGACGAGACCGACTCCGAATCGTCAGACAAAGACGATCTTCCCGAAATCGCATCGGATACAAGAAACACACAAGCAATATCGGCAACCCCTACGGTGAAACCGATCCCACCAATTGCCAGAAGCATACCCCTCAAGGAAGATACGAAAAGAATAACTTTGGAAAACCTTTTGGAAGTCCCAGACGAAGTTGAAGAAACATCAAACCCAGTAATACTAGATTTCTCACAACTACCTATACCCGAGATGCCAATATTCTTCCCTTTGCCCATTAGATGAGGAAATCCTACTATGGCAAGCAAGGTACTAAATAGACCTGACTACATTCGATCAGATGAATCTGACCAAGAGATTCTAGTTCCCTTACTCAGAAATAACGTCGCAACTTCACGACAGTGCCTCACGTATAAACGTGATAATTTAGTGCACTTCGCTGCATGCGATGGTGAACTGACGGCCTCAACGACGAGATTATTATATGAAATCGGGGTAATAAATCCAAAAGCCCTAAAGGCTAAACGACCAAAAGTGGGCCAAGTGCTCGTAACACCTTATAAAAACCACTATATACTCTCACTCATAGCAAAAAACAAGCACTAAGACACGTTGCATATAAGTGATGTTCAACTGACTATCCAGTGCCACATAACCAAATACCTAATCGCCGTGCCCATACCGAACTTACGTGTATCCACCACAGCTGATGCATTGGTAAGATACCTAATCTGCCAATACGGGGCACCGCGTGCGATATTATCAGACCAAAATACTAGCTTCTTATCCGAGATAGTAGAAAGCATGTTAAGACTTTTTAAAGTGCACCACTTGACCACGTCAGGATACCACCCTTAGACGAACGGGTCACTCGAGAGAAGCCATGCACCATTAATGGACTTCCTACGAAGTTACTCTGAAACCTATGATGACTGAGATCGCCTAACCCCCTTTGCAACTTTTTCCTACAACACCAGTTTACACACAGCCACAAATTTTACACCGTTTGAATTGGTGCACGGTCGCGGAGCCCGCTTTCCCATGAGAATACCCCCGGAAGAGAAAATCAGAACTTATAACCTCTACCTTCAAGATCTGATTAACAGGCTCTCAGAAATGAGAACTATGGCAGGCGAAAACCAAATTAAAAGTAAACTATTAAATAACGACACGGCCAATGGACCAAGCTGTTCACAGGCAAGGTCGGCGACTACGCTTGGGTACTAAATGAACCACGAGCCCATAAATTCGACAGCTACAATAAAAAAAAACCCTAAAAATTGTAGGGATACTCGCAAAAAATAATATAATTTTGGAATTATCAAACGGGAAACGCGTCCGAAATCACGTAGATAAACTTAAACCAGTTCCTCCTTTAAGTTAAGTTTTGATTATAAAGGAATGTTTTCAGATATGACATCGTCCAAGTCTTTCTTAGTTCTTACGTTAATTTTGGTTCTACAACCTAACCAGAGTTCTAACACTCAGACCCACAAGTTGGAGACCATTGGAACCAACCCCGGCATTTATTATGAAAGAATTAGTACGGTCTGGTTTAAGCGGACCATATGGCAAGTAGTGATCTTCCTAGAAATAGAGAACTTCTTAAAGATACACGGACCCATACATAGCTTCAAAGGAGCGAAGGAAAAGTGTAAGATTCTCCTCCCCGAAGGAGAATGCCATCTAGCTTTGGGGAAGGATTTGATCGAATTGAAACACACCCAATTAGAAACCCTACACACACAGATCAAGGAGATTTTAGAGACCATAGAAGTAACCAGTATAAGACGCAAACGCATGGCACCCTTAGGTATAATCGGAAGCGTGAGCAAGAGTATTTTTGGCCTAATAACTACAGACTATGTTCAAGGGCCAAGGGTCACCAGTACATCTAGTTGAAGAACAATCCCATATCATCGAAGCCGACCTACAAAAACTCTACAATGTAACCCGAGCCCACGAGGCGCACATTCAAAGAGTACAGGAATTAATAGACGGACACTAGAATACTCTCAAGAGACAAGAAGAAAAGTTGCAGTTCACCCTACAACTGACAATTTATTCAAGACAAGTAGAGGCGAAATGAAATCACGTCACTAGCAGCGCGCAGTCAGTGACAGACATCTTGAATCATCTTACACAAGGAAAAATCCATCCATCACTCTTGACCCGAAAAATGCTCGAACAATTCAAGCACGACATAACCTGAGTGACTGAAGATTTGGAGCTCCCCGTATCAATAGAACACCTAAGACCAGAAGAAATAAGCGCCAGCTCTAACATCGATGGAATCCGCAAGAAGAGGAGGATCTTCGTAGTACTCCACATTCTATTAGTGGACAAAACAATCTATCACATATATAAACTGCACCCACTGGAAATAGCGCAGAACATAACCAACTTCACGGACAGTGTCGCCTTCATCCAACCATCTCACCCATACCTAAGTATGAGTACAAATCACCAGACATATGTAAAAATAGACTCAGACTCGTGGAAAAAATGTCAATACACTCACAACGGTCGGATCTGCTCCATTGAACGACCACTACGCAATGACACTAACAACAGACGCAATGGACGTACTTAACCAGCGAAGAAACTTGGTTATTCTCGGTAGTCAAGTTCACCAGGTTACGCATCATTTGCCCCGGCAAAACCACCCAAGAAATTAAATTAACCGGGATTGGAGTGTTACGCCTAGCCCCAAATTGCATCGGTAGCACCAACTCATTTACGTTGATGCAGGGCCAAGTAAAAAGGAACGGATCATATTACATATACCAACCCGAAGTTCATCTCCAATTATCCGAGGCAATACCGAAATACGAAGAACATAAAGAACCAATAACCGAGCTCCAAAATAATCCGACAATGAACATAGATTCCTAGTCAAAGAAAGCGAAATCGTTGACAGAAATCCGAAGGAATTTACAAGAAATCGGTTTACATAAAAGAAAGTTGGAATATACTCAAACACTCATTTACGGCAGTTTGTCCGGGTATCTATTGATCACTCTCATAATATCCATAATTATCATACACAAGTGCAAACACCACCCGAGATGATACCGAGTAGACAAAACCCATCACAACATCGAGAAACCAACAACCACCCATAAGAAGATCTACCATGTGAAAAACACAGATTTCTTGACCATAAATCCCGAACCTTCACCAATACCAGAACCCCTCCCTTAAGCCATCAAGACGACCCTATTTAAACCCACTAATTTTACCCGTACAAACCAATGAAACCGATTCGTGGAACTATTACTTATACAATTACAACATTAATTATGTAAAACTTATATAAATAACCAACCATGAAGTCACTCCCTATAATATCCACACAACTTTTGTTACAGAAAAGAAATAGAAATGGACCAAAACAATTCCAAAATAGCTAGACTAACTTACGACTCAGACCTACCAGTCACTGAGGTGCTCACGGCTCTTGTGAAGATAGGACCGATATCACACTACAAATCCCGTAGAATTGATAAAAGGTCCTCGTCTCTACTTGTTGAATTTAAAACTAAAAGACATGCTACCAGGACCGCCATGATCAATCACATCCGAAAGATGGAAATCAAGCTCACTCACGATACATCAACGCAGACTAGTCGCGGATCCGAAAACAGGAAATACGAAGAAAAGAGGCCGTCGGAGGACGAACATCAACGTACACGAGTTCCGCGGTTCGAAGATGAAATCCACACCCGCCTGTTTTGTAAATTACCTTAGAGTTGGATACCCGGGGAAGAAGAAAAGTTTCTATAACACTTCAGCCAATTCGGGACCCTACTGTACCATCAAATCACGAATGACCACCGCGGACCAAAACCCAACGTCCAACTTATACACAGGCCAGCGAGAAAAAACAAAAAGACCACGACCAACCAACCCCACCGAAATTAACTCGAACTCGCCGACAACCTCCCAACAAATCTTAGAGAGAATACGAGCGAAGCGAGCTTTCTGTGCTAGTAAGCGAATTAATTGCAAAGACTCAGACCTAATTGCGATGGCCGACCTCTTCATCATTGGACGCTACGCGGAAGAACTAAACAAATTGACCCTGTTGCTCAAACCCCCGTGCTCCTTCGACCAAATAACAGAATACCTGGAGGAATACTTTGAACCCACATCGATAACCTTTGACAGCACCCTACCCACTTCGCAAGGCACGGGTTACCAAAATCCTCGATGGGTACCTACAAATTTTCACCCACCAGATGAAGATCGTCATAATCAGGGACGAGAGTCAAGAACCCCCGACTATACCAATCTAGAGACATAACTCAGACAAACATACGGGACCATAAATCAGGAATTACCTTAGGACAACCCATGGCTAGCCGATTGTCGTCCAGCTACCGCGCGCCGACCTATGTACCGTCCATTATCTTGTATTTGTTAGCGAGCGTCTCCGTGCCGGAGACGCTTCCAAGAAGGGGAGGGTGTCACGTTGCGACTTTTGGAGCTTTTGTTCTCCTCTCTTTTTATTTCTATTTCAAATATGGGCACACTGTATTCCTATACTTTTCTGGTATTGAAGTTAGACGAAAACTTCAAGGCCACAGAAGTATCAAATAGCACACTGTACGTGCAGGAATGCAGAGGACGATAATGCTTAGACAACAAATTTCCCGAGATTTGAGTGGAATGACCAAGCCAGGGCCTAACCAATGAAACCGAGAGAGAGGGCTATGGAAGCTCGCACTGCACTCCTCCCAACACACGTTTTTCACTAATCAGTTCCTCGTTTGGAGCATTGAAGTATAGACGTGCCGGTCTACTATATACGTCCCCCGGTCCCAACTGAATATCATTTCGTTCTTCAATTTAATAAACTATTAACAGCGAACCTCTCGTTGGAGTCGCCGTCTCCCAGATAGAAGGAGAAATAAGAATTAATAAGTGAATAAAAGGAATAACAAGGGAAAAGGTACCGTAAATAGATACACATGTAAGTATTTATAGAAAGAATATGTCCACGCGTTTATTTGAACTCATCTTCCTTTTTGTATCATACCAATAATCAAGTAATATAATTGAATATCAAACATAATTAATTTCGTACATATACATCTCAATACGCGACATCGTTAACTATGCTGAGGGTTAGAAGGTGCCGTTTCAACTCTGTCCCCGAAACGGTGCCGTTTCAGCTTTGATCTCAAAACGATGCCATTTCAGCTTTGATCTCTAAACGGTATCGAACTTTGTTCTCTAAACGGTGCCGTTTCAACTTAGTTCTCTAAACAGTGCCGGTTCAGATCCACGTTGCAATAAGTGCAGTATTGCCTACACAAAATAATCTTTAGTTTGATAATACTCTCTAGTTCTAGTAAAATAAAATACATTAATTTAAATTAAAATAACATATAGAATAGAAACAAGAGCTGCCGAAACATATGAAATATAAGTTAATTATGTTTTTTGACCGATCTTGCTGAAATTACGGATTACCTGTCCAGTCCTAAGAAGCTGACAGTATCATAATCAGCCTGATCCGCAGTATATTGGCTGAATGCCAGCATAAACTAAAATTGCAAAAAACCGGTTTTTAGCTATAACTAACAAAATATTCACTTTACATAAAGTACAAAAAGAAGATCTTGAAGAACACAAAAAAATACATATCTTTTTCCCATTGGACACTTTTCTCTAAAATGAATTCCCTCCATAATAACAGTGGTAAAACGGTCAAAAACGCTGAAACTAACTCTAAATGACCCCTTTTTGGGCTTTAACATAAAAAATATTATTTTCTTATAAAAGTTTTATGATTTGTGAAGATCTTGAAGAAAGCAGCAGAATAATGAAAAGGCGGGTTCCTCATCAAGTAGACAATCAGGTGCTACTACTGAATAGCACCATCACTTGAAAAATCACTTGGTCGGGATACTTGAATCCCGCAGCTACATAGCAACAAAATATAAATAATTATTATTAGTAACATATCACACCAATAACTGAATATCTTTTGTTCTTTAATAATACTTTAGTGAGTTTTGTTAAAAAGATTATAAATCAAATGAAAAATAATTTATTCTTTACCGTCTAAAGTGATAAACAGTAAATAGTATCGACCAGTTAAGTGATTGTAAAGACCAAAATCGACAAGCTTTAGATAGTGAAAATAGTTTCGTTCATTGATATTTTCTAAAATAAAATTACAATAAATCAAATCCAAAACAGATATTCTACTGAGCAAGACTAAAAATTAATTATAATTAAAATAATAAGAAATTTTGCGAATAACAATTTATAACTAATATTATTTATAAGAATATTCTATGCAAAATAATTTTAAATACAATTTTAGTTCTTATTTTAATTAAAGATTATTCGTGTGAATTGAAATAAGACTTACCTTACTAATTGCAGTCTTCTTGGCAGGTATATTACTCACTGTTCCTAGACAGCCTACCTCTCGTTGGCCCTTAGTCAAGATCCTTTTGCACCCATGAGCATCTGTAAACAGACAAGAAGATTCATGTGTAAATTGAAAATACTAAAACTAAACATTGAGAGCATGCTTACCTTCTTAGGCCTGTTGAATATCATCGCTACTTCTACATACAGGCCCCAGAAGCGAAATGGATTGCAGATACTTGCTCCCGTACCTGTAAAATAAACACACAAATGAAATATTGTTTTATTTCAATTGAAAAGTGGGACTTATTCTCCTTTTCAGCTGTCTGAATCAGCTCTCATCGAGCAGTACCAAGATCATCAATAAGAAGGGAAGAACGACTGAATCTGGCTCTCGCAACTGTAAAATAAATAGTAAAATTAAACATTGTTTTATCTGAATTAGAAAAATGGACTCTCTCGCACCTTCTCAACTATCTGGAACACGTGCCATTTTATAACACCTAAAATCAGTAATGAGATGGACAGAATGACTGAGATTAGAGACCATGTATCTAGTCCACTACCTACAATAATCATTATCCATTGAATAGCTATGTAATAATATTAAAATCTTATTAAAAAAAAAGAATTTTAATTGATTTTAAAAGCTTATAATGTATAAAAATTACGTTCAATATTTCAAGATTTTACTATTACAATAGATGCCACTGTGCATTAAAAAAAAGACAGCTAATATTTTTGTTAAAATGATACATTTGTCTTCTATAATGATAGATCATGTGTGCAGGATTGTGCAACTGATTGACTCGTGACATAAAATTAATTCTTAATTGCTTTTAAAATTTCAGATCTCTTTTGTTAGGTTCTCCTTACTTAATTATTCTATTTTTATAAATAATACATAAACTATTATAAGTAAGTAATAGACGGTCTATCAGGATGGCTTCTTTCGTCTATGGATAGGGACATACAATAATATATATATAACAATAAGTAATTATTATAAATTTAATTTATGCAAGAAATATTTTTAAATATAGTAATATAAAATTATACTAATGGTAGTGTATAATTTATTCTTGTGAATTGTATTAAATGTATATAATAACTATGTGAAATTAGTGTTTATTCATCTAAATCCGTAAATTTATGTTTGAACTTCGCGCCGAATTATATGGTAACTGTCGTTTTAGCCTATGTCGGTAAGCTTAATCTAGTTCTATCAACGATACTAGATCGCGTTGAATTAATAACTGCTTGTCTTTCAGTTATCAGTTGCTCACCAGTAAACACGCGAATAAATGCTTCTACACGTGTGACATAAGTATCCGTCGTTATTAACGTTTAATAAATGTTTTCATTCCGCTACTTCGTTTATACGTCTCTCGAAATCACTTATTTTTTCGCATTTTTGCGATATCTCTTGTAATTTGTTCTGATTTTCCTGCACTATTTTTGTCGTTCCCTTTTGCCTATCCCTTAACGTGTACAGAATTCCTGTCAACTCAGTTATCTCTTCGGTCCCCCTTCTGCTTATTCTTAAATTTTCCTCTCTCCTCTCGGATGAAGAAATATTAAATTGTGGGGAAGTCATGGCTTGAAATGGTTCGATTCCCGATGTATTTAAGTAAGAACCTATGTCATCGTTTCCCTGCGTTATTATGTGTTCTGGTATCGAAGCTATGTTCGCGCCTCTTGTGCTGATTCTTCTTCTCGCACTCCTTCCACGTGGTTTTCTTCCTCGAGTAATCATTTTAAATTCTTTAGTCGACTTTATTTTACTTATTCAATGTTGAATGTTACATTTTATCACGCTAATGTTAAAATCCACGATTTTCACTAAATTATTAATTTTTTTTTAGTCCCTCCTATGCTTAACTTGCTCATCTTACTACAAATGGATTGCATTGCACACTCTAGAAGTAAAACCCTAGGGCTCAGTTTTTTATTATTTGTTGATATTAACTGACCCAACAGCCTATTTTCTTCCCGCAGGGTATTATTCTCTTTATTCAAAAAAGTAATGTTCTGTTCCAAATCCTCAATTTTCTTGCAAGCGTGACAGACGATTGATTCTAAGCTATCCACTTTTAGATTTAGATTATTATAGTTCTCGAACAAGATTTCGTGTTCTTCGATTTCTATATCAAAGACCTTAATTTTTTCTACTCTCTCTGTTAAATTCTGCGTAATGAGGGATAAATAATCCTCACTTATAGTGTGATAAACCGTTGGAATCATTTGATATATGAAAAAAATAATTTTAAAATTGTTATTTTATTCTCGAGTGAGATGGACTCCTACATTGTTTGGTCAAAAAAGAAAATGTTCTTTTTATTTGTTTAAACAATTTAATTTTTTTTCATTTATTGTTAGTAGTACACCTATCCTACTGTATTTTTATCACTTTTTTGGAAATGCAATCACATAAAAGAAATTTTTATACTCTTAATTTTTTTTATTAAACAAGTGTTGTTATAAGTTCATTGTTTAAGGGGGAAAACACGTTAGGAGACTGATTTTTATTGTTTTTTCATGGTTTTTTTTAGAAAGGAAGAATCAATTAGAATGAAACAGCATTTTAGGAACATTTTTTATATATTTTGAACTATTTTTACAAATTATTTGAAATGATTCGGCCCACAAATAACAGAGTTATACGCTGATGAACGCTGCTCCTTATCATTTTAGTTGTTGACTGGCGTGGGTTGTAGCCAACACAATTTTCATCTGAAATCACACAGCTTGAAATTTTACATTAACCCATTAATGCCGAGGTGATCAGAATTTTTACTAACTTTTCAACATGTTTATTCATTATGTTATCAGACCAAAAAAATAATGCAATACCTCTATTCCTACGCGAAATTTGATGCTCTTTCAGAACCTGAGCTCGAAATTTAGATAAGACACTGAGAAAAAAAAATATGGCCGATTGAAACGTGGAAAACTGAAAAAAAAAAATATGGCCGATTAAAACGTGAAAAATTTACGAAAAAAAATTTTTTTCACATTTTTTTTTCATAATGATACCGTAAAGGTATTAACCTTTTACTATGATCAGAGGTGATCATGGTACTCGAACATTAAGAGGAATTTTTTTCAGAAAAAAATTCTAAAAATTCTCAATTAAATGGCATTATCAATCATATCAAGTCCTTACCGACTAATCAGCTATTCCTACACCATATAACAACCCCTCTTCTTCTTCAAAAGCTTCATTTTGAGCTTGTAGAGCAGCTTTTCGAGCTACCCGACCTTCTTTGGTTTCCATGGAGTTACATCGATTGTGTCATCCATTTGTTGGGCATAATTTCTACTCTGGCTGCCAACTATTATTCCTGCCTCGTTCATTACCGTCAGGAGGGATGAATTACCTTCATTGAATAGGCCTCTTGCTAAATAAGCGGCCACTTCAACGACTTTTAGGCCGCAATGTAATTGTTTTGGTGCCTGATTTCCATGAAATTTTCGCTTTCGCGGTTCACTCCGACGACTAGTATTAATCTTATCACCTTTCGGATACGATGACACTTTACTTTCTTTTTACTCTGTGTACGCTCTCGTAGACTGAAAAATCGAAACTGACGCTTAGCAAGACTCGAAACTGACGCGCTACTCTAACATAATATAACCGAAATCTTTTGTGTCAATGCACCTGCTATACCGTTATTTTGAAAGAAAAATACAAAGTTGGGGTCCTACTATAAGTCTAAGTAAGAAATTAAATTAATAGGGCTCCGCCCCATTTGCTGCACGCTCGAGCCCGTAGTCAGTATTCAGAGAGCGCTCGCTCCAATGCTCATAAAATTTGAACAATTGTAAATATCGTTTTGCAGTTTTCAGGGCGTATTTTTGAACATCAAAGCTAACGATTCATGCAAAAAAAAAAAATTTTTTTTTGCAGCCTCTAACGTGTTTTCCCCCTTAATTGCGCTATCCTATCTACTTTTGTGTGTATGTAAAATTCCTCGTATTTTAATATGTACAAACGTTTTTAATTTTTATTTTGTATTACCTTTTATATTATATTTATTAAATTATTTATTTATAATCACACCAAATAGGTGTTTATTTATTTATTACTCACTGTATTCTCTATCCACGCTGATACTGCCGTCCCACCAGGGGTACCAAATGTTAGGTTCTCCTTACTTAATTATTCTATTTTTATAAATAATACATAAACTATTATAAGTAAGTAATAGACGGCATATCAGGATGGCTTCGTTCGCCTATAGATAGGTATATACAATATATATATATATATGAGGCATTTCACGTCAACTCTCCTAGCGCGGCGCGCGAACGCCAAATCATGCTATTTCTAACTCGTATTTGCAGTACTAAAATATACTTAAAAAAATATCCAATAGATGTTTTCGATGTATTTTGTCCTCAGCTTTCCAATGGTGTAAGCAGTTATTTCAAAATTATACATAAAAAAACTTTTTTTCCAGAAAGTGCTTAAGATGTTTTCTTCGAGAAAAACGATGCGAAAGAGTAGGCTCATCGCCGCCGCCGCGCACGTGACAGCGTGCAGACTTGTCTGCCCATTACCACATTCGTTTTTTATCTTTTCTCTGCTTAATAATTTTTTTCTGAAAAATTTGAAATTCAGAACTTAAAGGTGTTTTTTTGAGTTTCAATCTATTTTTATCTATCGGAATAATAGCATGGTATTGTAAAGTTCCTGGTATAGATTTAGTCCCATGTAGCCTTGATTTTAGTTTCAAGACAGTTTTTTCGTAAGATTCTTTACTGCTATAAAAGACCTTGGTTTCTTTGCAATAATTTTTAGCCCATGTGTACAGATCTTCTGGCGTTAAAATACAATTATTGGTAGAAAGTTGTAGACTCGCTCGTTTTGCACCTCTTTTTAAGTTTGCACCTACGCCATCGCATGCACCTTTACTATGCGCGGTAGCATCAAAATGCCATTCTGCCGGAACTCCAAAATCTTTCTCATGGAAGAGAAGATTTTAGAAATTAGTCTTATTTTTAAAGTGCTGACCTGCTCCATCAGTTAAATAGTAGATTTTCTTTACTGTGAAACTAGTTTTAAGATGCAATATTATAATTTTTTGATACTCATAAACCGAAAATGTATCAAGGCTTAGATTATCAGAAATTATAGCAATGCTCACATGCTTAAGCTCATTATTTTCTTTATGATAGACCACAACTGTAAAAACAGTGGCTTGGTTGTTATTCCAGTGGAAAGATTGTGTAGAATTTTGTATGACAAAAGCATAGTTTTCTGCAAAATCGCAACACACCAGAAATTCTCCTTCTTGAAGATTTTTTTTCAAGTTATTCACAAACATTGATTGTTCTTTATAAAAAAATTCGTGACTCTTAAATTTCATTAATTTATCGCAGAGTATATCTACATATTCGTGAACATCTACACTTCTCGAAGCTATTGCACATCGATCTGTTTGAAACCATGATTGAAACTGTAATTTGAAAATATCATTTTTATCGAAACATTCAAGCAAATGTTCTCGCAATATAGACCTATTGGGAAAATTTAAACAGTCGCCTAAATAACATTTATCACGTGGATTACTATACACCATTGCCTGGATGCAATCATGGTAGTTTTTAAGAGGCAATTGAGTATCTTTTGTTAAACTATCTAAATGAATAGCATCTAACATAAGTTTGACATTTTCGTGATGTACACATACGCAAACAGTATGTGTACCACTACTTCCAGCTAAAACACAATGTGATGGTCTCAGTTGTGTGAATTTAGAAAAGCCAATATTAACATATTCATATTGTTTTTTAAATAAAGAATAAATTTCATTTAAATTACCAAGCAGTAATCTTTTTTGAACATGTTTTCTTTTACCGTTCTCCTGCTTAACGGATATGTATGACTTATATTATCATTTTTATAAAAAGTTTTTACTAAATTTACTGTTTCAACTGAAAGTACTTTTCCATGTTTCTTCGTAGGTATTGACAAAGTTCCACTTTTTACTACTAATTCTTTTGCTTTTCGAGCTTCCCATTCACTACAACCGAACTCTCTGATTAAGTCCGTACGAGACCAAAAATCAGGGGCAAGAGTAAGCAGTTGAATTTTATCTTGTTTAGTTAGGCATTCTGAAAACATTTTTTTAAATTTTCGAGAACTGCCACACCTGCTTTGTGATATTCATCTTTACACTCTACTCTAGCTTTTTTATTATCAAAAGGAGGTAATTCCCTTTTCTGTTTGTAAATTTGCCGTCGACAATTAGAACAGATTTTTGCATTTTCTGGTACTAGTGGATATTTACTTTTTAAAGTTTTTGGAAAGTCAAACAAATCTTTAGTAGAAGAATGATTAATTTTATTTAAAGGATTTACGCATTTTCTATTCCACACTACATCCATTATAATTAATACAATAAAGTAAAAATATAATAAAACCAATAATTTAAAATAATTTAGTAAGTGATTTAGTTCTCATAGACTGCAGGAAGAACACTATTAAATCGAGAATATACGCCGTAAAAAGGAATTTTAAAAAAATCCTAAACTCATTTTAACAAAAAGTCATGCTCTTATATAGAGTCGCTTTGATGATTTATCTGCAGAATAGTAATTATGATATAGAAGCCACCTATGGAGTAAAAAAAAAACAGTTCATCGCGTGGGGTCGCGCGCCGTACCTTGCGCCGTGCGCGGCGGCGGCGATGAGTCTACTCTTTCGCATCGTTTTTCTCGAAGAAAACATCTTGAGCACTTTCTGGAAAAAAAGTTTTTTTATGTATAATTTTGAAATAACTGCTTACACCATTGGAAAGCTGAGGACAAAATACATCGAAAACATCTATTGGATATTTTTTTAAGTATATTTTAGTACTGCAAATACGAGTTAGAAATAGCATGATTTGGCGTTCGCGCGCCGCGCTAGGAGAGTTGACGTGAAATGCCTCATATATATATAACAATAAGTAATTATTATAAATTTAATTTATTCAAGAAATATTTTAATATAGTAATATAAAATTATACTAATGGTAGTGTATAATTTATTCTTGTAAATTGTATTAAGTGTATTGTAACAGGGTATTTCAGGGGTAACTCAGCAGCCAGTTACTTACCCAGGGCCGTACCGAGTACATCCGACGGCAACTCCAACCACGAGTTGCCGCGGCCTGCTACAACGTGAGAGCTCCGTGCTCTCACTTTTCTCGTTCTCGGTGTGTCTCGTGTGCGTGTGTTTCTTCGCATACGTACCGCCGGCTCTCTTTTTGCCGGGCTCGGCCGCTCAGCTTATGACTTGCAGCTGCTTGCTGCAAGTCCCGCGGAGAATGGCGGTAATCGGGTCTCGGACACGGGAAATTTCCAATAAGTACTAGACGAATAAACTGTAGTGACGACGTTTATTCGTCTACGAAAAATAAGACAAAAATACAAAATACGCGAGGTGTTAGTGCGTGCGCGCCGGCCGTTGCCGTCGAACGCGTATACTTCAATTTAAATTCGGCTACAACAAGTCTACTACGTCGAACGTATCGAACGTTCGAATATTTAAATCGCCGAATATAATATTCCGGAGAATATTATATTCGGTCCGGCGCGTATATAGCTTGGCTATACTCGGAGACTAGCTATGTCTCCGACGTAAACACGCCGGCGCACAGCAACTGCTCTCGCAACCGTGCGAGTATGAGAGAGAGAGAAAGACGATACGAATAAGCGTTCGGAATTCGTATCCGAAAGCTCGCGCGATTATAGATTTACCGCGCGTGTAATACAATATTACTTACTTGGTGCAAGGAGTGCTCATGGGCGAAACCCCTTGCTCCTATTCCTTTCTCGTGAGTGGCCGGCAGGTCCACTCACCACGCAACTATACTGTCGAGGGAGGCCGTCTGTCCCTCCGCTCGTCGCCCCCGATGGAGTAATCGTGGAGGGGGGGGGGGGTAATTTCCCCCGTACCCGTCACATCCACTCCACATACTACACCAACGGATCGCCCTGCTATACGCACCCGCGAAATTCCTCCGTGGAAAAACGTTTTCTCGATCACTGGAAACTCGAGCACGTCTGTTCTTCCAGTGGATGCGGTCTCTCTCGCTCGCTCTCATAGTTAGGTATGGGAGCACTACCGGTAGGTACTTCCCTCCCTCGCGCGCGGCAGTTAAACTAATTAGCCGCGCTCGTCCCGTTGTTGCTCGCGAAGACGCAAATTATTCCCCGAAAATAATTACACGTCACAGTATATAATAACAATGTGAAATTAGTCTGTATTCATGTAAGTCCGTGAATTTATGTTTGAACTTCGCGCCGAATTATATGGTAACTGTCGTTTTACCTTGTGTCGTTAAGCTTAATCTAGTTCTATCTACGATACTAGATGGCGTTGAATTAATAACTGCTTGTCTTTCAGCTATCAGCTGCTCACCAGTAAACACGCGAATAAATGCTTCTACACGTGTGACATAAGTATCCGTCGTTATTAACGTTTAATAAATGTTTTAATTCCGCGGTCACCGCTAAGTGAATACCAAAAGGAAAGGAGGAAATAATGTGTCGTGCTACGTAGAACAGTTCACGTGGAAAAAGCAGCGAGTTCCCCACTTGGGTAAGCCGTGCTTAATTCCAGGCGCCGAGTTCGTGCGAACCCAACTTGGGGAAAGCTCTTCACTAGGATGACCTTCCCTAAGGTGTTCAATCTACGTGCTCGAAGGGACAGCTAGATCGAAGTGCCGATCCTGATTTTCGGTGGTCCTTATATGCCCAAGGGGTCCCGCCAAATTAGGTAACTGTGTGGAATTGAGATTGTGTAAGTAATCACTTTTAATTTATTCTTTTCTTTTTTACGTGTTTGTTGGGTTTTGTGTGTTTAAATTAACTCTTTTGAAACATAACCTTAATTTAGGTTGCGTTTATCTTTTTACTAACCTCTGTGTTTTTACTATAGTATGTTTTTTTAGTGTATAGTTACGTAAGTGTAGGTGTCTCGGTTAACGTGTGTAGTTGGTAACAGTGTTTGGTATCTGATATGTTTTATGTTACTTTATGTAGTGTATTGTGGTTTTTAGTTGTTGTTTTTTTTTTTTTATTGTCATGTATCTTTGTTAGTGTGTGATTATTAATTGTATTTTCTTTTCAGGTTTTCTTGACATATCATCTGTCTTCTTTCAAGGGTAAGTTTCGTGGCTTTGGATGGTGCTGTTGCCGGCATTGCTCATCCTGCGCTGATGCTGCTCCATCTATTCCTATGCGCATGGCGCGAAAATTTGAATTAGATAATACTTGCTCGTCACCTATCGGTTACCTGACCCGTTTCCTAACCCAGGCTGTGGCACGCCAATTCAAATTTTCTTTTATGTTTCTTATTCAAATTAAAGGTAATTATAATATTTTCATGAAGGGGATGCCGGAGTCGCCTGTTTTACCGACATTAGGTTTTTCAAACTTTTCTCTTTAACAAATTAACCAATTCACTTGAAACTTTTAGAGATGATAGAATGATCATAAATAGAACGCGCTCAGCCCAGAAATTTCCGAAAACTAAAATAATATAGAAGCTAGAGAAGAAAATACCAAATTTTTACTGATTTCAATTCAATCCATGAGATGGCAAGATTCTGACTTTGCAATTATATTTCCAATTAAAAATATTATATTTACGCAATTTATTGGTAATTTCAGGGCTGACCGCGCTTCAATTATGATCATTCTATCATCTCCTAAAATTTCAAGTCAATTGGTTAATTTGTTAAAGAGAAAAGTTTGAAAAATCTTGTGGGTATTTCGATGTAGTAAGGACCGGGAATTAAAATTTTTATTGACTCCGACGTCCCCTTAATATTACAGATATATGAGGCGTTCCACGTCAACTGTCCAAGCACGGCGCGCGAGCGCCAAAACACGCTGTGTTCAAGTCGTGTTTAAACTATCTAAATGAACTCAACAAGAATATGTAAAACATAGATTTTGTGTGTTTTTTTCTCAGCTTTCCAATGGTGTAAGTATTTTTTCCGAAATTTTTTATTTTCACCTTTAAAAAATATAAAATATGTTATATCTCGAAAAGTGTATTTTTAATATATTTTTTAATACTTTTAATCGAAAGCTGAGGAAATTTTACATAGAAATCAATGTTTTGCACTGAGTGCAAATAATATTTACTATAAGATATACAACGCGAAAAAGAAGACGTACCGCCGCTCCGGCGCGCCCGGCCTGCCTTACCCCGCGCGATACTCCGTACATATGCACATAATTTAAATATTACTCGCTAGGTGGATTCAAACTTTAAAATACTTCAAAATCATTGTTCTGCATTAAAATTGTCTCAGTTAGTTTATATTAATGCAAAGATTTTTCTGTGTATTGACATTAAGAATTTTATAAAAATCTTTATATCGTCATCAACCTTGATTCGATCCGATCTTTGAAAAAGATTATTTTAATTCCTATTAGATTGGTTTATGTATAATAAATATTGATTTTCAATTGAAATTACAATGCATAAATCCTTTGTCGAAAAGTAATCATTATTCGAGAAAAGATTTATTAAACTTCCCAGTTTCTTTACGAAGTAAATATCCCGACGTACCAGATCAAGCTAAAATCTGCTCAGCTTGTCGACGAGAACTTTATAGACTAAAGGATGCTCCTGAGGCGAAAAAAGCTAAAATAGAGTGCGACGATGAATATCATAAAGCTGGTGTAGCAATTCTTGAACAAATAAAAAAGAAATTTTTAGAATCTTCAACAAAAGAAGACAGAATTCAGTTACTTACTCTAGCCCCTCAATTTTGGAGTCGTAATGATTTAATAAAACAGTTCGGCTGCAGTGATTGGGAAGCTCGAAAAGCAAAACAATTAGTAGGTCAAAGCGGAATTTTCTCGAGACCTGAGAAAAAAAAGGCAAAGTAATTTCAATGGATACTGTCAATATAGTACAAAATTTTTATGAAAGGGACGATATCAGTCGAATTATGCCAGGTTTAAAAGATTACTTATCTATTCGTCAGGAAAACGCCTCATTGTGTGCTAGCTGGAAGCAGCGGTACACATAATGTATGTGTATGTGTTCATCACGAAAATATGAAACTTATGCTAGATGCTATTGATCTAGAAAGCTTGACAAAAGGTACTGAATTATCACTTCAGAATTATCAGGATTGTATTCAGGCAATCGTATGTAGTAATGCACATGATAAATGTTATTTAGGTGACTGTTTAGGCTGTCCTAACATGTCTATATTGCAAGAGCATTTGCTTGAATGTTTTAATAAAAATGATATTTTAGAAGTAAAATATGATTCATGGTTTCAAACAGATCGATGTACAATAGCTTCAAAAACAATAAACGTTCAGGAATTTATCGATACACTTGGCAAAAAATTAATGAAATTAAAAAGTCACGATTTTTTTGCCAAGAAGCAATCACTCTTTGTCAAAAAATTGAAAAACAATCTCCAAGATGGAGAATTTCTAGTCTGTTGTGATTTTGCAGAAAACTATGCGTTTGTAATTCAAAATTCTGCTCAATCATTTACTGGAACAATAACCAAGCCACTCTTTTTACAATTTTAGTTTATTACAAACAAAATGATGAGCTTAAACATTTAAGTATTGTAATTATTTCTGATAATTTAAACCATGATACTATCGCAGTTTATGAGTATCAAAAAATTATAATATCCCATCTTCAAACTCATTACACAGTAAAAAAAATTTATTATTTAACTGATGGAGCAGGTCAGCACATTAAAAATAAAAGTAATTTTGAAAATCTTATTTATCACGAAAAAGATTTTGGAATACCAGCTGAATGGCATTTTTATGCAACCGCACATGGCAAAGGTGCATGTGATGGTATAGGCGCGAACTTAAAAAGGGGGGCAAAACGAGCGAGCTTACAACTTTCTTCAAATCACCGGATATTAACGCCAGAAGATTTCTTTACCTGGGCTGCAAGTTATTGCAAAGAAACAATAGTTTTTTACAGTATTAAGAAATCTTACGAAGAAACTGCTGTAAAATTAAAATCAAGACTAGAAAAAGCTTAGTCTATTCCAGGAACATTACAATTTCATGCAATTATTCCAATAGGTCACAGAAAATTAAAGCTACAAAAGACCCCTTTGAGTGCAGAATATTGTATCTTTCCCAAAACAAGTCTTGAACAAAAAAGAAAAAAAAGTAATACTACAGCTTTAAAGGAAGAAAAATTAATGAAAAAAATATTCGTGCGGGATAGCGCGCCGCGGTAAGGCGGCCCGGGCGCGCCGGAGCGGCGGTACGTCTTCTTTTTCGCGTTGTGTATCTTATAGTAAATATTATTTGCACTCTGTGCAAAACATTGATTTCTATGTAAAATTTCCTCAGCTTTCGATTAAAAGGATT
>UELU01145973.1:0-12887 GCA_900490025.1 Megastigmus dorsalis
ATATATATATATATATATATATATATAAGCACCATAAATTCTCTACCCGCACACCTCTGCTCATTGGAAGTGCGTATTTCCCGACTGCGCTGCGCCGCGAATACCCGTAAAGACAAACAATATAACGCATTCAGTTGACCGTTAGGAGGTCCATTTTAATGGTTAGAAGTGGCAACATATATATATCTTTAATTACCGACATCGGTATCACGAATAAAGTTTTTACACTCTCGGTTTAAAATCTTTCTATATAAAATAACCTTCGGTTACGCACCCGCGTGTAGAATATTTTATTGCATAGTTTATTGTTTACCAAACTCGTTCATAAGCCTAAATTAAAATACTGAGACGCAAACTCAGTTTAACTACTCGCGAATTCTAGTTTCGTTCGATTAAATGAAGCTAGAAACCTTAGCGGAAACAACCGTTTTTGACAATCACTACATAGCTTGTCACACATTGGTCAAAGCTTTCGAATAATCGAACTCAGGCTAAGAGCGCGTCCGGTTCTACTTTTCGTATATAAACGGCGTTACCTCAGGAACCCAAAAAAACATCGAATTTCAGGGAAAAGCGTTGCGATATTTAGAGTCATCGGACAGTCATATTTTCCCTGCGACCTTTTATCAACAAACTAGTACCTATTCACGTGAAATAGCCCTCGCTGCGAATCGAATCCGATCTATCGAATACACTCACTGCTACTTAGGACAGGACGAAAACGGGTTTCTTGTTAACATTCAAGTCCACGACGACGTATATTTCTGTTTTAGACAATATAGTTTTGTGTCAAGACAAGAAACCGATTCGGGTCTTGATTATTTTGAACGACCTTTGTTGCGCATAAGAGAGTCAAAGGAGTGGATCACCTGTAGATTAGTTAAACGGCTAATCTCCATGTTGTTTTCACCCTTTAACGATAATATATCGAACGACGAAGGCGCTTACATAAATGTGAAATTAAGGAAATAGAAGAATCAGAGGAAGAGCGCTGGATAACCGTCTCCGCTTTACAAGACGTAGTAAAAGCGCTACAGGAAAAACTAGTCGCGCTTCACCAGGAAAATCGAGACCTAAGATCACATAATCATTTAATAAATTACCTAAAGAAAAATAACGAATTACACTCTCAAATAATCAAAGTAATAAAGCCCCGCTCCACCGGTATAAAAACTACTTTAAACGAATTAGAAAAGGCGTTCAAAAATTTTAAACTCGAATAAATAAATAAATAATATAAAGATAACATGGACACGGATCAATGTAGGATATTTGTTCAAACAATGAACACTATGTCTTTAAATTTAACTATGCAGAATGCAACTTTCAATATACCCTATTTTGATGGTAAGAGCATCCCGCTTTGATCATGTATTCAGGACGTAGAAAGCGGTCAAGCCTTGATTGGCGAAGATCAGGAAGCGGCCTTCGTAATTGCCGTTATAGCCAAACTATGTGGACTAGCCCGTGATAGCATTGACGGAGTCCGTATAAATACAGTAGCACAGCTAACCGCGAAATAAAAAAAATATTTTTCACCCCTAAAGAAGTACTCCGACTTCTGCACTAAACTACGGAACGTCCGGATGTACCGCGAGGAAACCATAACGGATTTCTACCTTAGGGTTAAAAAGTTAACAGCCTCAACCCAAGCCGCCCTAATAAACGAATGTGGGCGAGATAATAACGAAAATTCGTCAATATTACGAGCAAGGGACTCAGAGACGACCTTAGCTATGGCGTCACACTGAGCGCCCCACAAACGCTGCTGGCAGCATATGAAACGGCCATTCGACTCGAAAGGCAGGTCGAAAACCACCAGGGAACCTCCATGGGCTCACAAAACTTGCGGTACTCGCGACGAAACACCCCGTCTCCCCCTCGATATTATAGCTACAGGTGTGAATCGCCTGGACCTTCCCGTAATAGCTTCTCTCTATACGACTACATTAGATCACCAAGCCCATATAGGAAAACATTCGAGTCAAGACCAGAAAGTGACCTAAATCCGGTCTCCCGGCAAATTTACGAAGGAAAGAAGATTTCGGATGAACCGAACACGTGCCTGCAGTAAACGACCGAAGCAGATACAATCATCCCGAGGACGATAAGAGTAAACATTATGAAACACAAATTAGGAGGGACATCGTGCCAAAACATGAGGTCCACCTGATAAGAATAACCCCTCTTCATACAGGAGCGGAAACGGAACTGAACCATTCACGCCAAGACTGCGCTCACCATCCCCATACAGACAACCTTTAAACTATCAGGAGGCTCGCCGCGACAGCTCGTCCAAAATCCGAACAAAACGCGCACCGTGACTTTCGATGATCTACCAAACGGGTCGGGATTACGAATGTAGATGCTACAGTACCAATCATCCGACTCAAAATACCTGAATTAAGACGTTTCTGGTGAAACTTCTTAATCGATACAGGTTCGGATGTGAACTTGGTACAACCACAAGCATTGAAGCATAATATAGAAACTGATTAACGCGATAATATAAACCTTTTGGGAATAACCGGAAATCGAATGTCAACACTTGGCTCTTGCGTCCTGCACGTACAGGATCGCTCAATAGATTTTTATATCAGTAACACCAATCTCCCTGATAATTGCGATAGAATTCTAGGCACAGACTTCCTTGAGTCCGAACAAGCCGAAATTTCCTTCTTTAACAAAACCCAACCCTAGTAACCGCGAATAACCCGATAAAACCAATACCCTTTTTGCGGACTAAACTCCCAGAATATCCTGATAGGACTTACACGATTAAAGCAAGAATGCGCCAAGTAATAGAATTACCCATTGCAAATCCAGAAGTACAGGAAGGATAGTTAAAAAGGATCAACGCTCCAGATGGAGTATTTTTAGGAAATGCCGTCGTGACAAATCGTGATGGCCAATCGTCAAATTAGAAATCTCGCCTCAAATGATAGAGCCATTTGAAGAAGAAAGCGCAATCAACGACTTTCGCGATTTTCCACACTCAAGGGAAAACCACTCGACAAGTGGCAACCGATTTGACGACATAAAAAGAAGTCTGCGTTTACAGCATTTATCTTCTGAAGAAATAAGAAGTATTATGCCTGTAATAGAAGAACATCAAGACATTTTCCAAAATATCACATTCCCACTACCGATAATCAACCGATAAATACGTGCCAATATAGATTTCCCCCGATCCATAAAGAAGAAATTGACAAACAAGTAAGTCAAATGCTAAGGGGCGGAATAATACAACCCTCTCAATCTCCATATAACTCGCCACTTTGGATCGTCCTGAAGAAAGCCAACTCCAAAGGCAACAAGAGATGGCGATTAGTAATAGACTTTAGAAAATTGAATAAACAAACTATTGGTGATGCTTAACCCCTCCCGAATATAAAAGATATTTTGGATCGACTTGGAGGAGCCAAATATTTTTCAGTGTTCGATTTAGCGAGTGGATTTCATCAAATCTTGATGGACGAAAAAGACCGTAGCAAAACAGCTTTCAGTACCCCTAATGGACATTACGAATATGTACGAATGCCCTTCGGGTTAAAGAATGCACCTGCTCAGTTTCAGCGAGCAATGGAAATCGCTCTTACTGGACTAAGCGGGATAGAAGTATTTATCTATATAGATGATATAGTAGTGTAAGCTTGCTCTTTGCAAGAACACACGATTAAATTGCAAAAATTATTTAAACTACTTAGATCAGCGAATTTACGTTTGCAACCCGATAAATGTGAATTCTTGCAAAAGGAAGTTTGCTAAGTGGGTCACATCATCTCCGATAAGGGAGTGCGACCAAATCCAGACAAGATCAAAGATGTGAAAAACTTCCCTAGACCCAAGGACGCGAAAAACGTTCGTGAGTTCCTCGGTTTAGCGGAATACTCCTGAAGTTTTATAGAAAATTTCTCTAAACACGCTAAACCATTAACCGAACTACTCAAGAAAGACGCCGAATTTATTTGGAGTCGGGAGCAGGAAGAAAGTTTCGAATTTTTGCGAGACTCTTTATGCGAAGAACCAATTCTACAATACCCCGATTTTACGAAACCGTTTATTCTCACCACGAACGCTTCTAACATAGCCATAGGCGCCATTCTAAGCCAAGGCCCAATCGGGAAAGACTTACCAATAGCCTATACCTCGAGAGTCCTGAATAACGCCGAGCGAAATTATTCAACAACAGAGAAGGAATGCCTTGCTTTCATTTACGGTGTGAATCATTTTAGGCCCTTTTTGTTTGGAAGAGAGTTCACGGTAGTTACCGATCATAGGCCTCTAGTTTGGTTACATTCTGTAAAGGATCCGAGCTCCAGACTCGTAAGATGGAGGTTGAGACAGAATACCAATATGCTGTTGTGCATAAATCCGGTAGAGCTAATTTGAACGTGGTTGCCCTGTCAAGAAACCCAGTTGATACACCAAAAGTTGTTTCCCCAATAAGTAGAGAGAACGAGCCACTGCCCAGGAAACGAGGCAGGCAGCCAAAAAGCTTACAACCTATCCCCGTGCCAAGTACTTCAACGTCATTAAACGAACCGATAGCTCAGCGCTTACAATTTCGTGACGTCCCAAAACCAAACCCGGATATTTATCAAGATCACGACATGGATTCAGACGAAAAATCGGACACCGATAGCGACAAAGACGCACACGACGAGGAGAAACCACCCCCGGCTCCATCGCGAAAACGTAGCATGTTACAAAGTACGTTAAAACCCTCGACCTACCTTTCGATAGCTACAGAAGAAGAGGACGGTCCGTCAATCCAGAACGATGTGACCAATGAAAATTTAGTCATAGGAATATCGGATGAAGACAGCGTTGACGAAGAAGATAACGCTCTTGCCCAGATAACGCAATAGCCAAGAGTCTGCAAGACGATAGTTTCCTGAGTGCCAACCTAATCGACTTAGAAAATGCCGTTGACCATATCAGGCAAACGATACAGGAAATACAAGTCATGCACTCTGATATTCTACAGAATTTAGGGGTTGAAGAAGGAACATATCAAGGTCAAATTCAACACCAACCCGAAGGTCAGAGGAATTCAATAGCTAATATACCCCCTCCGAGTATCCATTCTACCCCACTATCGTTGCAACCGCGACAACCCAATAGAAATCAGAATCTACGACCAAGAGTATTTCGAATACCTTCCCCCATTAACAAAGTAGTAATGGATGAGGAAGTCGTAGCCGCTCCAATCAATTTCCCTGCCTCAAATTCCATACCGGATGAAATGCCAGATGACCCCGAAGATGAACCTGATGTCACGCCATCGATTGAAACACCGATCGAGTTCAGTCTCAAAGGAACCAGCGAATCACTTACGTATCAAGGAAACATGCATGGACAACACAGGCGGACAAACCTTTTGGAAAAACACACCTAGCAGTAACTATCATTTTCACCAATATCAGACACTCTACGAAGGAATGGCTCACCAGACCTCCAACCTAGAAGAAGCCATACACAAACCACTATATACAGTTATCAACGGAGACACCACCTTTTCCTTGATAAATACCGGGAAAGTACAAGTCTGCAGTTAAACTTTCTATAAGACAGACCATCCTAAATTATTCATCACCGAAACCACCGACATCGACGCCCCGTTCGCCATATCAAAAGGGAGCCTCTCCGAAAACATCGATATATTTACATACGTAAACGCTAAATTTGTATACGTGGAGCGCCACGTCCGAAAACAGATCCAACGTTTGTATCGAGATATCATGCTACAAAAGTGCTTAATCGAAAGGAAGGTACTAAAGAATCTCGTTTCGTTAGCCACAATAAAACCCGATGAAATCGCGTTTAACTTAATGCAAGAACCCGTTTATATTGCCGTCATCACAGACCAGATAGCTCGTATAATTAGATGCATTCCTGTCCAAGTCACTATCCGTAGAACTAATAACTGCTTCACTGAACTCCCAGTTACCCGAAATAATCAAACCTTCTACCTCACTCCCAGGACCTACATACTATTAAGAAAAGGAACAGAAATATCTTGCGATTCTGCTATACCGACCACATACAAAATCGATGGGACTTGGTATGAATTTCTACCGAAACCTAGGAAAACTACTCCACCGGATACGTTAAAGCCACAACTGACATCGAACTGGACCTACAAAGACCCAGGAGCTCTGGCCACCCCTCGGCATTTATACCAAAGAAGAGCTGGAAAATCTACAGAAAAGAATAATGTTTGTCATGGAACAACCTGCAGTTTTGAATGCACTCAGCAGGGGACTCATTGGCCACGGCATGAGCGACTAAGGGTTATCGATCAATCACCTGATAGACGAAAGTACTATCGAGAAGATGTCCGAATCCGTTTGGTCAAAAACTTGGTCAAAATTCACCACCTTCGGAAACGCAATATCCGGAGTAATAGGAATATTCTTACTCTTAAAAGCAATAAAGGCCATCATGGATACCGTATTGCACGGATATGCCCTACACCAGGCTTATGGTTGGTCTCTTAAATTACTAGGAGCCATCTGGAACTCAACAACTCAACTACTGCTGCAATTGGCACTCAACAAGACACCCGGAGAGAGAAGAAACTCTGATAGTGAACATCAGGAGTTGATACCTGTCTATGAGAAAACCGAACCGAGCTCTAGTAAACACATGCCATCATCCGAAATCCCATAATCCCATTACAACCAAGGAAAAACCCACCATATGCATCCAATTTCTTTTTGTATCTTGACAGAAAATGCCCCATATATATATGTACGTGTACTTATGCTGATATTTTTTATAAAATTTGCTCTAATTGTATAATAAACTAAAACCCCATAACCCCCAACCCCCAATGTTGTTAGCCTGCGGCGCCCGATTCTCATAGTGCAGAAATAATTATCAAAAAATGTAAAAAAAATTTTTTTTTGTGTTTGCACCGAGTATTAAACAGGTAGCTCTTGACATACAAATCTCCCTCATAAATCGTAAGCATAAATGCGAGCACATTTTAACGAAGTTTCCGTCGGTGATTGGCATTGATAAGCCTAAAACTCTTAAAAAAGAGATATATCTCACCACATTAAAACCTCGGGCCCACCTTGCGCCCAGAGATCGCGACGACTACCCCCGGAAAATCTAAAAATTGCTAGGCGTGAATTCAAGAAATACTGTAAATCAGGTATTTATTGGCCATCCAAAAGCCCATGGGCTACACCTACACATATGGTATTAAAAAGAATGAGGAGTGGAGGATTTGCGGAGACTATCGCAAGTTAAACGAGGTAACGGTACCGGATAGATACCCTATTCCCAACTTGCACGACTTCTCCAGCAATTTGCATGGCAAAAATATTTTCTCTGCTTTCGACTTGGAGAGTGCCTTTCTACAGATCCCTATCTTTCCGGAAGATATCCCTAAGACTGCAGTTGTAACGCCATTCGTTGTCTACGAGTTTCTCCAGATGACCTTCGGATTTCGAAACGCATCGCAAACTTTTCAAAGATGTGTCAACATGGTATTAGGTAACCTAGATTTCGTTTTCGCATATATCGATGATTTACTGGTGGCAACCGCCTCACTCGTCGTACACGAAAAGCATCTAAACACGGTGCTCGAAAGACTGCAGGCTTTCCACCTGCATCTAAATTTAAAAAGAATGTATTTTCGGCATGGATGAATTAATTTTTTTGGGCCACACAGTTAATAAAGATGGCGTTAAGCCAGATCCCAAATTGGAGGAGGCTATTCAAGCTATCCCCAAACCTAACACAACAGACGAATTGTGTATTTTTTTAGGCTTGGTAAATTTTTACAGAAAATCTATATCCCAAGCAGCCGAAACACAGCGGCATCTGCACGCGTTAATTAAGGGTAACAAAAGAAAAGACAAAACTCCGTTAATTTGGTACGCGAGCGCGGACAATGTCTCCAAAAAAATAAAACGTCTACTCAATTAAAAAGAAAAAAATTAATTCCAAATATTCTAAAAAAGAGAAAATTAGACATTCTCGAAACGGATCGATTAAGAAGTGCTCTAGCTAAAAGCACAAAAGGGACTAAAAAAGTGAGATTTAATACTAACATCGAGATTAGGTATGTACCACTATCCTCGCACTCTCACCTTAAGAAAACCCTGTTACTGCGTAAAAACGAGTTATAAGAGCAGCTGTAGGAAAGGTGTCACTCTTGCAAGTGGACGAACAATGTATTAATCAAGCGAATTTTGGGTTTATCTGCCTTTCAGCTTCCCCACGTGCTCTGGCCCGGCTTGCTCGAAGCAATGTCTTCTCTTAGCAGCTGGACCAGAGTCGGGGATATCTCTAAGGACACACATGCCCACTATGAGCTTCTCCTAGCCGCTAGCGGCGCATCAGCAGAGGACAGTGGAGCGCCTCCACCTGTGAACATACACCATACACCACATAGCGTTGTAGTTGTTTTCCGCACACTTCTTTTCACATGACAAACCAACACACTATAGAATTGGACATCTCTTTCATCATTAACTTTTTTCTTTTTTTATATCAGTGCTCTTCCAGCAAATATAGTTTATTTTCCTTTAAAAAAAAAAAGGAAAGTGCAATTCACAAGAAATTTTTGTGATGTCCCATCGTATGGTGTAAACATAATTTTTAACTGCAACAAGCATCAATTCTTACAAAATTATACACGCTAGACTGCTTACTTGCATCTACATTCAATCAAACCCAAACTGAAATTTTTTAACTGCAGTAAAATCATCAAAAATTGTAAATCTTGTAATTAATCTTTTAGCAACAATCGTATAAAAAAACTGCACGCTTAGTTCCAAAATGTACAAATCCACTACTATTGTAAAAAGGTAAGTGCAAGTCGCAAGCAATTTTGTAAATTTATATGATTCTGGATCTACTAATCAACACATCTTAACGACACTGCTACATATAATCTCTCAATGCAATCTACGATCATATCTACATGTAATATTAATGCACCAAATAAGCATTCATGCATCGCCTCAATGCAGTCGCCGATCATTTTTACATGTAATGTTAAACGCACAAATAAGCGTTCATGGATCGCCTCAATGCAATCGCCGATTATTTTTACATGTAATGTTAAATGCACTAAATAAACGTTCATGCATCACCTTAATGCAATCGCCAATCACTTTTACATATAATATTAATACACAAAAAAGCGTACATGCATCACTTTAATGCAATCACCGATCATTTTTAAATGTATACACAAATAAGTGTTCGTTCAAGAATATCGTATAATTCTAATGCAATCGCCGATCATTGTACTCACAATGTAAATTCCAACGCATAAATAAGTGTTCATTCGCGACAGATGCATCACCTAAATGCAATCGACGATCATTTTCACATGTAATAGTAATGCATAAATTAAGCATTCATCTATAATAATGCATCACCTAAATACAATGCTCTTACGCGCCTTACAAATCTTGATAGAAGATTCTACTACCTTTCAGGCTGTTATAAATTACAATGTGGGAAATTGGAACCATACTGACTTAATTTGTAAAAACGGATGTGGCTGCAAAAAAAAATTGAAAAATCTGAACTATATACTGCCAACAATGTTATAATTCTGCAGTTACAACTATTTATTCCCAATCATGACGGATCTATAACAAAAATCACAAATTTTATATTCCAAAATTTACAAAATAAAAAAGTGGTAATGAACAATGAGTACCACAAGGTGGTTTATGGTATATTTTATCATGGTTTCACTGTTTACTCTGGCCATTACACGAATATGCTACGTGAAAAGGACTATTGGTTGAAAGCTGATGATTCAACTATTAAGCGAAGCCCTTGGCCTCTCAATTCTAAGGACATATACATTTTAGTTTTAGAGGAAGTACATGAGCAGGATACTAGAAAATCGACATCACTAAACACCAAAGTGGCTAACCCAATGAAAGTTCTTAATACTGCTCATATTAATGTAACTAATCCTCCAAGAAATAATAATAAATTTAGTAATAAATTAAACAATAAAAGATTGAAAAAAGATGTGCAAACAAAACGTGTTCAAGATTTAGTAAGTACAGGAGTAACTAAGGATGTACTTTTGTCGTCTAAGAATGAATCTTCATGTATTGATTTATCAGCAGTATATACAAGTATAAATCTTAATCGTGAAAGAACGAATAAGAAGTATTGGGAATCAAAGAAAGAAGAAATATCGGAAAAACGGAAATTAAAACGTTAATTGAACAAGTCGTCATCTAAGGATGAATCTGCATGCAAAAGACCCCTTGTTATCAACACTATTGATTTATCAGCAGTAAATAGAAGTGAAAATCTTAATCGTCAAAGAATGAGAACTATTGGGAATCAAAGAAAGAAGAACTATTGAGAAAACGAAAATTAAAACATATATTGAATAAGTCGTCATCTACTGAGGAATCTGCATGTAAAAAACCTCTTATTATCAACACTATTGATTTATCAGCAGTAAATACAGATAAAAATCTTAATCGTCAAAAAAGGAATAAGAACAATTACGAATCAAAGAAAGAAGAAATATCGAGAAAACGAAAATTAAAACGTCAATTGAAGAAGTTGATGTCTAATGATGGATCTGCATGTGAAAAACCACTTGCTACTAGCGATCTTAGTGTATTTACAGTAAGAACAGGTAAAAATCATGATATTAAAAAGATTTATAACCGGAAATATTACAACACAAATAAACAAGAAATATAGATTAAAGAAAAATATTGAATCATCGATTAAAAGAAGAAAGGAAAATTATAAGTAATAAAATAGAAGCAGCCAAAAAAATCAAAACAAAGTATAAAGTTATAAAAATAAAGCAAAATACAAACAAATTAATACAAAATTCTGAAAAATACGTGATAAACGTTATGCAAAAATTAGATTCGGCTTCCTTCACAGATCG
This sequence comes from Megastigmus dorsalis, assembly GCA_900490025.1. NCBI lineage: Eukaryota > Metazoa > Arthropoda > Insecta > Hymenoptera > Megastigmidae > Megastigmus > Megastigmus dorsalis. The sequence continues at coordinate 10,910 of UELU01145973.1, forward strand.
TAAAATGGAAGCTGAAATGCTTGTTTTAACTTCTATTTACATAAGAGACAGCTACATTTCGCAGTTAAAACAGATCTTAAAATCATTGAAAGAGAAAATACAAATTTCTTTGATTCGTTTAGATATCATACCGATTCATGGTAATGAAAAATGCGCTCTTACAGCTTTATGTGGAATACCAGGACATTGTTCTACTTCAGAAACATATTTTGCAGAAAGTACGTACGACTTTAAAAATATTGTACCTGCAAATGATTCTTGTGCAAAGTCGACAAATCTTGTACTCAATGAAAACGGACAATTAATGAATATATTTTCTCTTATGAAAACAGTGAATAAAAATCGAAAAGTTTGACAATGTAATAATTTTTGTAATTCGATAGATCCTGATATATTGCAAGAAATGAAATTATTTTTTGAAGGTATACTTTACTGCAAATTGTTTCCTTAAATATATGGATATTTGCTCAGCTGAAGTATTAAATTCAGAAAAATCAGGTCATCCAATTGTGTGTTACGCTCAACCTCTCTTAAGTTCATCAAAATTTTTAAAACTAAGTGTTTTAGCACCTCATTATGAAAAATTACGTACGATAAAATGAAGACTTTATGAGTTAAAAAGTCTGTATCAAAAAAACTCAAGAAATAGAAAATGCTTTAGATAGTACTGATGTTGAAAAATTAAAAATTATTGTATTAAATGCTAGTAATTTTTCAGTTGTACCTCTTAAAAGTGATAATAGTGAAATAATCTTAGATGAAAAAGAAATAAAGAAAATACATAACAGTGGAATTAAAACATACACAAAAATAGTTATGGATCCACCGACAATCCCATGCATTTAATGCGAGCGACTTTTTTGTAAACGTAAAGTTCAACCTATTCAGAAGAACGCTGATAAAATGAATATAGAAACATTAAATGTAGTAAAGCAGTTGCTTGATTTAAATAACTTGAATGTCGAAGACATTAATTACTGGAAAAAAATAAAAAATTTATACCATTCTCAGGAATTTCATTCTGGTTCTATCTGCCAAAACTGTATCAATAATTTCAAAAAATATTCTTTACCATCTATTAGTATTTTAAAAAACCTTTTAGTTAAGAATGTTCCAGATGAAATTAAAATTTTAAATATGCAAGAAAAAATATTGATTCAACGAGCTAAAGCATTTGAAACAATTATAAAATTGGATACAGTTATGACAAAGAATTTACCACATCATATTAAAATAGACAAAGTAAAAGGTAGAACTTTTCTTTTACCTTTACCATTAGAAGAAACGGTGAAAAAAATATGTCCAGATACTGACCCATTCAATACTAATCATGAAATGTTTATTTTGGTCCGGAGTAATCCAATAAAAGCGAAGATTATATGGGAAGATTTGGTGGATGTTAAAAAAGTATGCATTTAACCAGTGATGATGAAGGATTATTTCATGCTGAGCGGAAGATGCTTGCCAATTCTCTGTAGGCAAGAAGACCAAGGAGACTGACTCGAGAAAATTTGCTCCCAACTTCAACGAGTCAAGTCCCACAAAAATGGTTTTGGACAGATTTTCCAGATAATGTTGTTAGAAGACTTGTTAGAGTTCTGTGTCTACCCATCAAGACAATGTCTCAAGAGAGAAATAGATGTAATTTTTGTAAAAACTCGTCTGCTGCTATGAACAATTGCTTGTAGAAGTATGTTTTTATGATGGAATTCGTGTAAACTGTTCAGAGCTACTGCTCGCAGGCATTTGCACCAAGAGTTTCTACGAATTGAACAGAACTGATGTTGCGGATATTCATCAGTGGAAGCCTTTGTGATACTAAATGGTCCAAATGTCTCTAAGCATTCTATTTAGTGATGCTGAATTGTTGCGGATAGCTCCAGTATAGTAAGGTGAAATAATAATTGTTTATTTACTACAATTTTTAGTGAAGGCATTGAATGAATTGGCGATGAATGAGAAGTGGATGCAGCTGGAT